>LPNX010700061.1:229865-279709 GCA_001517045.1 Pseudotsuga menziesii | reverse complement strand
TCCTTTGCACCTCGGGAGATTTGATCCCTCTCGGCGCTTGATAGAGCCTAGGATTTGGATCTAGGCTGGTTTATTGACTATAAAGTTTGAAGTCTTATTCTCCTCTTGATGATGCAATTTTCCATATTTGTCAATGATTAAACAATAATACAAAAAACCTCACAAAATTTTTCAAAATGTAAATATTTAACATTACAAATGAAATATTCTAATTTTAAATAAAATAAAATTAATTTCAAAATAGAAAAAAAAATCACATAATACTTTATAAATTTAATATGTTGAACTAGGGGTTAATCATATAAAAATATAATAAAAAGGTGACATATAAAATAATAATAAAAAATAATTAAGATTTCAGCTATATTAGTTCACATGCTTTTATAACTAGCATTTGCACCAAGAGGTGCAAAAAAACGCTGAGAGGGTAAAAATATTTTGCCTTTTCGCAAGCCAACCTTTGTGACTTACCTTGGGAGACTGCATATTAATACTGAGTTTTGAAAATTTAGGTTAAGACATTTATAACTGTTGTGTTTTGGCGTTTAGATTTTCCATTATAAATTTTGCAAGAAATAATAAAAATTAACTTACAGCAACTTAAATTTAAAGTGTGCAATGAGTATGCGGAATATTTGCAAATAATAATAATTTTTAAGCTCTCGCAACCAGCAACCAAAAATTGCGGGATGCGGGTTTCGGGAAAGATTAGCGAGATGACACACAATACTTACAAAAATTATCCCGCATCCCGCAACAGCAAATTCGGGATGCGGGTTGCGAGATGCATGTTTCAGGAAAGATTGAATACATCTTCATTTATTTTGTCTACATGTATCCCGCAACCCGGAATAAAATAAATAACGGAATTCTTTGCTTAAAAATATAAAAATAAATCAATTAAAAGCTCAAAGTTAAGGTAAATTTAAGTTGGAGGCTTCCAAATCTTAATATTATCAAAATTACATTACAATAAATATAAAATTTCTAATAATAATATATAACTTTGATCAAAATTACATTCCAATAAATATAAAAAAATCAACAATCAAAACCTACTTATTTATTTATGTGAGAATTGCGTATACTTCGTTTCTACTTCTTATTTTTATTTTTTTAAATTTCAATCACATTATGTGTATACTTCCTCTTTTTCTCAAAATTACCATAAATTGTGTATAATACAACTATGTTCATCTTGCAATCTGAAATTTGGGTACATATTTCGCTTGAGCGTTGATGGCCGATATATTTTGATTCTTTTGTTATTCAGTTGCTATATCATTATAATGTCGACAAATATAGGCTCCATAAGGTTGAAACCTCTTACACTATGAATGAATCTCTTTTAAAAGAGGATATGTTACAGGTATTATCAAACATTCGTGAGATTGTGAACAACATTGCCCCTGAAATCCAGAAAATCTATGGTTTATTAAATAAAACCAAATTCATTATAAACAAGTTATTAAATGAATGAGAAATAGCGTAGCCATGGTTATAAAAATTATTATCAAACTTATTTGGTGAGTTTACAAAAAATAAAATACTTTAATAAATTCCACAAAAAACTCCACTTCCGTAATGCGGATTGTCGGTTACGAAAAGGAGAGCTTCCCGCAACCCACAATCCGCATTGCAGAAGTGGAGTTGTAGAAGGAAAAGTCCATACGATTGCAGAAGTGGAGTTGCGAAAGGACAATTTATTAAATTGAGGAATTGCCTAAAGAAAATTCTGTGCATTGTGAAAGTGGAGTTCTGGAACATGTTTTAGATCTCCAACTGGTTCGTTGCCCTGTCTGCAACCTTAAAACATGTGAAGGTGAAAATAGACCTTTTTTTGCATTTTTTTTTACAATGAGGCGAAGAAATCTTATGTCCAAACATGTGAATTTGCTAATTTGCTAGACATTTTGGAGTCCAAACACCACAAGTATGAATGCTTTTTCTTTTGAACTCATTGGTAAAGGTGAATCATTTTTCCACATATAGGGTTGTGCTGCATTTCCTTCTTATAGTGCTTATAATTTCTTATGTCCTTTTAATCCTCTATATGAATCCCCAGGCATTATCTATTTTTCATTGTAATTATATCCACATCTTACAGCTTTTAGATTTGCATGCAAAATTCACCACCTATAGAAGAACACCATAATTGACATCAAGCCGCTATGGCTCCAACATAATTGACATCGAACTCCTGTGGATCTAACTAACTTCATTATTCACCCAATACTCTCACACAAGATTTATTGGCCAAGTTCTAGTGACCTTTCCCATCAACTAAAGAAAAAGGAAAGAAGTTATTTGTTTTTCGATTTTAAATGAACGTGTTGGTTTTGGTGCACGCCATTGTTTTTCATTAATGTGTTGTTTTTGGTGCAGGATGGATTTGTTTGTAATTCAAGTGCTGAGTGGCAGAGTATCAAGGACGCTGCTGAAAGAGCAAGAAATAGGGCAAGTGTAAGCAATAAATAGGGCGAGTGTAGAGGTCGATGACGTGGGTACAACAACATGCACTGAATTGCTAGAAGCTCTTGAATTGAGTCGCTACCTATTACTTATGGGGTAAGTTGGATCTTAATACATTACCTCTCTAGTTTATGGATATTAAAGCAAACTTATCTCAAGTGAAAAATTTAAAAGAAAAGTCGAAACAGCTGTGATAATTGTGCAGGAGGCATATTATTGATCTCTATTGATGCAAAGATTAAAGTGAAATCCTTCTCAGAAGGAAATCTCCCCAAACAATAAGTAATTTATTTTAAATTGATATTTTAATTTTACCATGTGATCTACCTCCTCCTCCTGCTCTCTGAGCAAGCTCCTCCCTTCCAAACGTTTAATATTTTCCAAAATGAGCACTTTTTACCAAATAATGCCCACTATAAGTTCATGTCTAATTCTCATCCAAAACAATATCCAACTTTTGACTATCCTTACAACTCCCACCTTGGATCACTATTGAGCAACTTACCCCACATGTAATTCGTTCATCAGTTTTATCGTTAGAAATCAAAAAGTTATGGATGCACCCGCAAATGTATGCATGCTTTGATGACACATTTAAATACACAAAATCTTAAATTTGACAAAATAGCATAAGATTGTTACATGAATGACATGATTTTTGTCCAGAAATTGCGAAGAGAAGGACAGAGAACCTCGAAACGAATTCCACTCCACCATGATATGCAAGTTTTGTATATATTTCAACGATCTTGCATGGTTTCATTCATAGGACGTCGGTATACTCCCCGAGCTTGACTGCCGAGGCCTGTGTAGCATCCTCCCCTCAGCCGCCTACAGCATCCTCTCGTCGCAGCCTCCTCCCTCCTCTCCCACCGCCTCCTACTTCCTCCCATCGCTGCCTGGTGCAGACAAAAATATATATTGAAATATATTAATATATATTTCAATATTGAACTCTGCAAATTCTCAATTATTAGATTCTCTCTGCATGTTTTTATATTATAATTCTTTCTGGATGTCCAGCATTTTGACCATAACCATTTGGTAGACCACTCTCATAAATCTGAAACAAACTATTACGAACTTTTTCGTACGGGAACTTTTTTTGGCTTCTCTTTTTGGTTTTAATAGAATTTGCAAATGGCCAAGATTCTAGGCCATTGATGACAATCAATGGTTGCACTACCTATAAAATATTTTTTCAGGCTATGGATGCATCAATCAAAGAGACCTTTGGATGTTTTGGTAATTGCTTTTTACTGTACAGAATAATGTGGTGTACAGCACAACCGTTCCATCCTTTTTAATTCTTTGCTTTTGGGCTTTGGTAGCCATTCATATGTATTAATACAAAGCATGTTCCCCATAATATGGAAACTGGGTGCGGACACTGGGTGTATCAAATGGATTTCTCCATTACATTGTTAATTGGTTTATAATCTGGTAGAAGGAAAACAGCAGGCTGGAATGTCTCCAAAAATGGCAATCCCCACTTACCTAGCTACATTCTGTGAACGTGCACACTCACGTCCAAAGATACTACCAACCAATATTTATATGTAAATGCAAAGCCAGTAGATTGGTTTGTCCAACTGTCGTCATTATCTGGGAATATCAGTCAACTTTTAAGAGCATTAACCATATTCCTTTGGGCGTTTGTCACTATATGGTGTTGTAGTTAAAGTTATATGGTGTTGTAGTTAAAGTTTCCTGCGACCAAATGTTGTCATCATTTTATTTTTAGATATCTGCAATGAAAAATAATTTCTTAGGGTTTTAGCATGTTTGGAATTTCCCTACATTCTTCAAATTAAAATTTTAAACAATGTAGATTTTAGATTGTGTATATCTATCAATCACCAAATTCCGAAGACGTTGTGATTGTTGCATAGTCTTCATCATTTTCTTTGCATCCCATGGGAAATAACAGGTTTCGTACTCTGGCTTTAGACAGTTCAGTACTTTATATTAAAAGTGACTCATATATGCTCATAAGAGATGGGCCAAATAAAGAAAAATTGATGAACAATTATACTTCTCTCACTTTTCATCAAACCTCTCTTAATTAAAATATTGATATACTTAATTAAAAAATAAAATCTTCACAAATCCTCAAAAACTTATTATATCCAATTTTGAATCATATACTTTGGTTAATTTAAAATTAAATTAAAATATAATTTTAATTTTAATTTATATTTTAAATTTAAATTAATATTTATATTAACTTTAAAATTAATATTAGTATTTTTAGCTAAATTTAAAATATTGAATGTTAAATTTAAATATATATATATATTAGGCAAGAGAGTGTACGCTAATCCCTCTAATTCCTACACATGCATTTCACATTTCACTCTTGAGAATGATTGGTAGGCAAATCCCTATAATTCTTGAGTGGATTTGATCTCTCTAATTCTTACTCTGACATTTAAAAAAATCAATTACATATTTCACTCTTGAGAATGATCATGTTCCTTACAATGTTGATCAAACTCCAATTTTGTGTCACCACCCACGATTGAAACCAGCCTAGATCCAAATCCTAGGCTCTATCAAGCGCCAAGAGGGATCAAATCTCCCGAGGTGCAAACCTCTTCTCGGGTATTGCACTAAAGGAAGTTTGCACCTCGGGAGATTTGATCCCTCTGAGTGCTTGATAGAGCCTAGGATTTGGATCTAGGCTGGTTTATTGACTATAAAGTTTGAAGTCTTATTCTCCTCTTGATGATGGAATTTTCCATATTTGTCGATGATTAAACAATAATATTAAAAACCTCACAAAAAATTTCAAAATGTAAATATTTAACAATACAAATCAAATATTCTAATTTTAAATAAAATAAAATTAATTTCAAAATAGAAAAAAAAATCACATAATACTTTATAAATTTAACATGTTGAACTAGGGGTTAATCATATAAAAATATAATAAAAAGGTGACATATAAAATAATACAAAAAATAATTAAGATTTCAGCTATATTAGTTCACATGCTTTTATAACTAGCATTTGCACCAAGAGGTGCAAAAAAAAGCGTTTGGGTAAAAATATTTTGCCTTTTCGCAAGCCAACCTTTGTGACTTACCTTGGGAGACTGCATATTAATATTGAGTTTTGAAAATTTAGGTTAAGACATTTATAACTGTTATGTTTTGGCGTTTCGATTTTCAATTATAAATTTTGCAAGAAATAATAAAAATTAACTTACAGCAACTTAAATTTAAAGTGTGCAATGAGTATGCCGAATATTTGCAAATAATAATAAATTTTAAGCTCTCGCAACCAGCAACCCAAAAATTGCGGGATTCGGGTTTTGGGAAAGATTAGCGAGATGACACACAATACTTACAAAAATTATCCGGCATCCCGCAACAGCAAATTCGGGATGCGGGTTGTGAGATGCATGTTTCGGGAAAGATTGAATACAACTTCATTTATTTTGTCTTCCTGTATCCTGCAACCCGGAATAAAATAAATAACAGAATTCTCAAAGTTAAGGTAAATTTAAGTTGGAGGCTTCCAAATCTTAATATTATCAAAATTACATTACAATAAATATAAAATTTCTAATAATAATATATAACCTTGATCAAAATTACATTCCAATAAATATAAAAAAATCAACAATCAAAACCTACTTATTTATGTGAGAATTGCGTATACTTCGTTTCTTCTTCTTATTTTTATTTTTTTAAATTTCAATCACATTATGTGTATACTTCCTCTTTTTCTCAAAATTACCATAAATTGTGTATAATACAACTATGTTCATCTTGCAATCTGAAATTTGGGTACATATTTCGCTTGAGCGTTGATGGCCGATATATTTTGATTTTTTTGTTATTCAGTTGCTATATCATTATAATGTTAACAAATATAGGCTCCATAAGGTTGAGACCTCTTACACTATGAATGAATCTCTTTTAAAAGAGGATACGTTGCAGGTATTATCAAACATTCATGAGATTGTGAACAGCATTGCCCCTGAAATCCAGAAAATATATGGTTTATTAAATAAAACCAATTTTATTATAAACAAGTTATTAAATGAATGAGAAATAGCGTAGCCATGGTTATAAAAATTATTATCAAACTTATTTGGGGAGTTTACAAAAAATAAAATACTTTAATAAATTCCGCAAAAAACCAAGTCTTGCTTCACACAATTCTGACACAACTGATTGGTACGGTTCTGTGGGGGATCTTCATTCAAAAGTAGAGAGCGTGGCACTAAAAAGTGATATCAGTGACTTTTATGTTGTGGCAATTGATTCTGGAGTTCCACGCCGACCTCCTGCTGGTAAAAGGTCTGCCGATCAATTGCACTATCCAAAGTTGGTGGAGCTTCTTCTAAACAATATTGAATTTTCATCAAATTTTCTTTATGAAATATCTGGGGAGAGACTTGGCTCTCAAAATTTAGGTGAAACTGCAGAAAATTTAGATTCTTCTTATTTGGAAAGTGTTGACCAAGTAAAAATTGTTCAGTAGTTTCGAGCTGGTTTTCGCGGTGCTCTGAGAGAAATGCAAAGTTTACATGTTTTCTTACTAAAACTTCACCAAAAGTTGGATGCGTTGTTGAGAACATTTGTGTCGATTATTAGCAAAATCCCACCTGGTGATGAAGATAAGGAAGATTTTGGGGCTGCTGAATCCTGTTCAACCCCATCATTTCAAAGTAGTTGTCATTCTCCAGCTATGTATTAAGAATTTGCGACACCTGGTGCTAGTGCAGAAACTGAAGATGCTCCATCGAACGAGGGCGCTAGTCCTCCGGATCTCTCAGGAAAACCATCATTGAAATCTCCTTTCAAAGACAGCTCACCAGAAATAGTGTCGCCAGTGACCCGAGATAACTTGCACGGAAGACATTCCAAGGGCAATGGAGATCCTCTTCGCAGCATGCGTCTAACTTTAAAGGTTTGATTATTATATTCAATAACATACATGCATGCTTATTTTAACATGTATTGATCATCTTACTCTATAGATAAGAGGGATTCATTCTGAGACACCAATGTCTGGAGGTGGATGGCGAAATAAATAAGGAATTGGAAGTTTGGAATGAGTCTCTGAGAGCAGAAGCAGTAACATTTTTTCAAGAAATGGTTTCAACACGGGATTTTTTGAGGGTGGAGATAATCGAGATAATCATACTGTAGTGGACAGCTATGAGTTAAAGGTAATGGGTCTGTAAAGATATTTCTTATGCGTTTTGCTTGGAGATATTACTGTTTTGGACAATGTCGTGAATTAGGGATGGGGTAGCATCGAACAACAGGGTATTTTATCCTTTACTATGCTTTACATAATTACTAAGAAAAAATGAGAAACAGAACTCGACTCATAGTTTCATCTACAGGTGGCTGTGACCTTGCCCTGTGGTGTGAAATCCAGCATTCATGTATTTTAATTTTTGAAATCCGTTGTAGAAAGCTGGATAGGTATTCATTATATGTACTTAAGAAAAGAAATTGCTAATGGCTTCTAGACATCAGTTTTGGATTCTAATTATCATTATAAAATGCAACTCCACTTCCGCAAATTATAACTATAACCAATCAGTATGGATACCATTATAAAACTTATTATGGATACCATTATAAAACGCAAAGATCATTTATAAAACTCAAGGATTGGTTTACCATTATAAAACGCAACTCCACTTTCGCAAATTATAACTATACATCATTCTCTGATGATGTATTTGGATTTTGGATTTAACTATAACCAAGAAATTTTTCTTTTTGAATTTGGTGACATACTAATCAAAGAAAGCTTTAAGAAAAGTTTACTGGATATTTGATAATTGACCAACCTATATAATGAATATTTTATTATTTTCAACATATGTCATTCACTCTAAGAAAGGTTTGAAACTGAGCCCCTACCAAGAGATGATCCATCTCATCACACAACATTATAATAGCACGCTAGACAACATTGCAATAGACGAAAGATCCCATTGGCATCAAACAACAACTCTAGAAAGTGCACTACCCAATAAGTTTATTAGCTAATTGTTCCAAACCTCCCAAGATTTTATTTTTAAAGGCAATATCATAAACAAAACCGTCATTTATTAAAAGAAGAAGAATTTATATTGGAATATGTAAAACCATCATTTACTAAAAGAAGATGAATTTATGTTAGGTGTAAATTTTGATGAATTTTTAGTGTAGAAGTATTGTTTTTTCATTTTTACACTAACATTCACAAGATCTAAGTGGAAAAACACAATTTATACAAATAAGTGGATTCCAGATATTATTTCCAAGAACATATTAACATAATCAATAATTAGAGGTAATTTAATTTAATTTATTTAATAATTATTATTGTATATATAATAAAAAAATAAATATTGAAAAATGATATTGGTGATGGTTTTTTCGCTCCAAGAACTTTTTTAAAAAATTCTTGATCTGAACCTGGTTCTCTCATGCGTTGCTGCTTGTTCTGCGTTCTCAGCTGGTTGATCTGCAGTGGAGTTGCTCTGTGGTGCCTATGAGCAGTGTCTTTTGCAGGACGTCACCTGAGAGCTCATGATCTGATTCATTGTCTGTCAACAGTTGATTGTCAGAGATCTTTGAGTTGAGGAAAGACGCGGTGGTATCTGCTGAGAGCGAGATAGCTACAGAAACCCTCGCATGAAACCAATTACACAGATTTGAATAGATAAAGGGGTATTTTGGTTGACAGACGGAAGAGAGCATCCTGGTGGAATTAACGAAGGCTACGGTGTTTAGATGACCAGGCTTTTCCAGGAGATGGACTGCGAAGGGAGTCTGATATTTGGGTATTGTCTTGGAGATTGAGCTTGTGGTGGAATAGTTTAGGGCTGGCGACTGTGGGCCTTTTTCTTTGGCGGTTAGGAGGTGGATTTTGGTTTTTTGGGGTTTGGATTGTGGATTGATTGGTTTTGGGGTGGTTCGGTGGGGAGATATGGAGGAGGAGGTGGATTACACATCGGATGGGGTCAATGAAAGAGATATTTTCGTTGGAGGTGGTTTATCTGGTGCTTTGGATCGGTAGGGGACGTCTGGACCTATGCTGTCTGGGAGGGGGCCAGGGGTCTACTCCGGGCACGTGGATGAAGTGGGGCTGGCAGTGAAGGGGGTCAACCGGCCCGACCTCGCTGGCCTTCTCGGACGTACTCTCTCCCCTCAATCTGGGATCTTTACAAATTTCCCTGCAAATTCATCAGAGATCCCAGTAGAGGGTCTTTCTCCTTTTCTTGGAGGTGGTATTCAGCATCAGGGCTTGGAGGGCGATTTTGGCTCTTTTTCGGTAGGTGCTTTGGTAGTATCGGAAGCTGGTCGGGGGCTTGACACCGCTCTGGATACTGGAAGTAGGGATCCTAGGGCGGCCTTTTCTTCCAGTGGTCAAGCGATGGCTGCTTTGGGCAGTCATAAACTGTTTCCTAAGGCTGAATCTATTTTTGCCCCTAAACAAGGGGGGTCAGCGAAGGAGGGATCTCAAAAAGGTCCAAAGGTTGTTAAAGATAGGAAGCGTAGGGACAAGCTGGTGCTGGGGGTTGATGTTTCAATGGAAGAGGCTGAGGATATGTCCATGACAACAGTGGTTGGGCATGTCCATGGCAAATGTTTTGGCTGTGGTTTTCTCCGGAGGTGGGCGGCCGAGTAGTGGACACATTTGATGGATTCAGCTCCTGAAGTTCGGGTATTGACTAAAGGGTGGTTTTCTTTCATCTTGCACAGCAAAGGGGAGGTTGATGCTGTCCTGGGGAGGCAGTGGTCTATGAATGGGGTTCCTATTGTCTTGAATCGCTGGACACCTTTTTTCAATTCACAAAAGGAGAAGATTATCAAGGAACCTCTGTGGGTAAAACTTCCAGGTTTTCCTATGCATTTATGGAATGAGAATCGTTTTGCTGCTATTGGGAATTTTCTGGGTGAATTTGTATGTGCTGATTTATCCTTTCTGGAGACTGGTAAGTATTCGGTGGCCAAAATATTGGTAAAGATCGATTTGAGGCTGGGACTCTCCTCTGAGATAAATATACAGACGAAGGATGGGGACTTTGTGCAGATTCTCGACTATGTGGGTGTGTCGTTTAGGTGTCACCACTGTCATTCATATGGCCATATGGTGGCTAGTTGTCCGCTTCCTTTTAGGGCCAGCAAACCGATGATTGAAGATATGGATGGGATAGATGTTCCTAAGGAGGTGGGGGATACTGCTGATGTGGGGGAAAAGATTTCTGGGCCTTTGGAAGAAAGGGCGGTGGACACAGAACCAGCGGTACAGGTTGCTTCCAAAAAATTCCCTTATACATCAGACATGTCTTTGTTCGAGGTGGACAATGGCAAGAAGGTCCCTGGGGGAATGGACGTTGACAGACTGGGGGCAGGGGTTAATGCTTTGTTTTCTTCATCTCTGGATGTCTCCATGAAGACTTCAGTTCAGGCCAATATTCGAGGGGGTTCATCTTCAAATCCCTTGGGTTTTATCCCTTCTCCCGTTGTTGTCTCTGATAATATGGAGGGGGTTTTGCCTTTTGGTTCTCCTTTAGCCAGACCGGCTTTCCACTGTCCGGTTGCTCCTTGTCCGTTGCCATTGTCTGATTGTGTTTTCTCCCCTTCCATTGTTTCTACAAATATCTCTACCATCTCTGAGGGTAGAAGTATCAGATATGCCCTTAGAAATAGGGAGATATCCTTTGAGGGGTCGGGGGGGAAAGGTCTTTCTGAGTTGTCCTTGCGTGTGGTGGGGAAAGGTCGTGGCAGAAAATCTCTTTTGTCCAAAGCACAAGATCGGGCAAAGGTGGATTTAGGGATGGGGACACAATCTTCAATTGAATGGGCACTTAGAGCAGTGAAAGCCCAGGCGGGGTCTCCCAAATGAAAGTTATGTCCTTTAATTGTCGGGGGTTGGCGAGTCCCCTCAAAAAATCGTCTCTTCGAAGGCTGGTGGAGTTAAATCAGCCGGATGTTATTCTGCTACAGGAAACTTTGGGGTGTAGTGAGGAGGTTGTAAGGGTTTTAGAAACTTTGCTTTCTGGTTGGAAGTTTGTGGCTGTGGATGCAAAGGGCCGCTCTGGAGGTCTGGCCTCGGGGTGGAAGGTTCAAAGCTGTAGGTGTGACTGTTCTTGGGGTATTTATTCTGGAGTGGGGTTGGCAGTGTGGGACTCTGAGCTTGGGAAGACCCTCACGATTCTTAACATCTATGGGCCATATTTGAACAGAGCTAGCTTTTGGGATTCTTTGTTCAATTGGGACCTTTTTGAAGACACTGATGTAATTTTGGGGGGAGATTTTAATCTTACACTGGGAGCATCTGAGGTTTGGGGGCCGAGAGCTGCTCCGGATATTTTGGCCAACTTTTTCATTCAAGCTTTTGCGAGGAAGGATATTTTGGACATCCTCCCGGCTAAGCTTGTCCCTACCTGGAGAAATAAGAGAGCAGGGGATCAAAGGGTAGCAAAGAGATTGGATAGGTTCTTGGTGGTTGAATCATTGGCTCTTGGGGTGGATCTTATTCGGCAGTGGGTGGGGACAGGAGGAGTTTCTGATCATTGCCCCATTTTTCTGGAATTACGGGGACATCGGAGGAAGCCTCCAAGTCCATTCAAATTTAACTCCAGGTGGTTGAAGGAAGAGGGTTTTCAATCTTTGGTTAAGGAGCTATGGAATCCTCGTCCTCAAAACTCTCTGGAGCATGCGGGGGTACATTTTTACCAAAATATGAAACGCATAAAGGAGGCTACTATCTCTTGGGCTCATGATAAGAGGGTGAATGATGATTTGAACTTGAGGGACTGTGAGTTGGCTATTGACAGATTGCTTCACAGTTCGGGAACGGGGTTCTTGGATGATCAGACTAAGGATGAACTCCTTACTTTGGAAAAGAAGAGGAATGTGATTCTCTGTGAGCGAGAAGAATTGTGGAGGTTGAAGAGCAGAGCAATCTGGCTTCAGTGTGGAGATGAGAATATGAAATTTTTTCAAGCATTTGCTAAGGGCAGAAAATTTTCCAATTCTATTTGGGAGTTGCCTTCGGCAAAAGGGGAACCGGTGTCCACTTTCGATGGGTTGGCTGATATGGGTGTGAGATATTTTGGGGATTTATTCTCTGCACAATCTGGAGCTACTATTTCTGAGGTCATTTGGGTGGCTCAGCTCTTTCCTCGTTTTGTGGATGAGGAGGAAAACAGGATGTTGATGGGGGAAGTTTCGATGGGGGAGCTGTCTCGAGTGCTTCACTCGTTTCAAAAAGATAAAAGCCCGGGGCCTGATGGTTGGCCTGTTGAATTCTTCTTGGGTTTCTTTGATTTCTTCGGTGAGGAGCTCTTGTCCGTTGTTGAGGAATCTCGTAAGGCAGGGTTTATTCATGGCCCGTTCAATGCTACTTTTATTGCTCTTATCCCAAAAGTGGATAAACCTGAAAGTTTTGAGGATTACAGGCCCATTTCACTTTGCAATTGTATATATAAGATCATCTCTAAGGTACTTGCAAATCGACTCAAATCTGTATTGTCCCAACATATTTCTAGTGAGCAATTTGGGTTCCTGGAGGGCCATCAAATTCATGAGGCCATTGGAGTTGCTCAGGAAGGCCTTCATACATTGAAAGTTCAGAAACAGAAAGGAGCAGTGATCAAGATTGATCTCTCAAAGGCTTATGATAGGGTCAGTTGGCTTTACCTTAGGATGTTGCTTACACACCTGGGATTCTGTTATGAATTTGTAAGATGGATTATGGCTTGTATCAGTTCAGTGAGTTTTGCAGTACTCATTAATGGAGCTGCTAGTCCTTTCTTCCATGCGGGAAGGGCTCTTCGACAAGGGTGTCCTCTTTCTCCCCTTTTGTTTCTTCTTGTTGCTGAAGGTCTCAGCTGCTTTATTTTGGCTTCAAAAGCGGAAGGGACTTTTCGTGGCACTGCCATTTCCCAGGTATTGTATATTACACACCTCCTTTTTGTTGACGATATTATGATTTTCACTAATGGGTCGAGACAGGATATTGATAAGGTGTCTGAAGGACTAACTCTTGTACAAGCTGCTGCGGGAATGGTGGTAAATATTGAAAAATCCACTATATCATGCTCGAACTTATCTGAGCAAGAGACCCACAGAATTGCCCATCGTTTGCCTTTTAGAATTACGGATTTGGATGTTGGGATAAAGTATCTGGGGTTTTTTTTAAACCGAACTCTTACCTGAAGGCAGATTGGCGATGGTTATTGACAAAATTGGAGAAAAGACTTCAAAGTTGGAGTCACAAATGGCTTTCTCGGGCTGGGAGACTGGTGCTAGTAAAATCTGTTTTGGAAATGATTCTCGTCTACTGGATGTCTCTTGCATTGTTGCCTAAGGGGATTCTTGAACAGATACGCAGGCTGTGTTTTTCTTTCCTGTGGAGAGGTAAGAATGATCATAGGGCTATGGTGTGGGTGAGGTGGGAGAAAATTGTTGTTCCCAAAGCTTTGGGAGGGTGGGGGTTAAAAAATATTTTCCTTTTTGCGAAGGCATTAGGAGCAAAAGTCTCATGGAGACTTATTCATACACAGAGTCTCTGGACTAGAGTGGTGTATCATAAATATATTGCTCCTTTGACTCTCATTGAGTGGATTCGGTTGGCAGACAAATCTCGGACAAATTGTTCAGTGGTCTAGAAAGTGGTGGTAAAACATTTTGATCTGGTTGGTTCTGGTTTGGTGTGGAGAATAGGTAATGGGAGAATGGTTCGTATTGGGATTGATCCTTGGGTAGGCTGTGGGAGGGATCGTGTCCTTCCTGAGGAGCTGAGATTACACTTGGAAGCAAGAGGGTGTCTTTTTATTGCTGATATTGAAGATCAGGAAAATTCTTCGTTATAGCATCAAAGCTGGATCAGTGCTCAGAGACTTGATATTCATGATGAACTGCAGGAGGCATGGGAGGGATATATAAGGCAGTTAAGGGTTACAAATGTCAGATTGACTAATAGGGATGATAAATTGGTTTGGGATTATCATCCTTCAGGGTGTTATACTCCTAAACATGGTTATATTCAGCTCAATGTGTTGGTTCATAATCGAGAATTGGTTTGGTGGTGGAAACAGCTGTGGAAGCTTAAATGTCCGGGTAACGCCAAGTTACTCTTCTGGGCTATTTTGGAAATTAAGCTCCAACATGGGACATTCTGCAAAAGAGATTTCTTGAAGGTTCGGGCTTTTGTGCGATGTGTCGGAAGGCTGAGGAAACTATTCATCATCTCTTTGTTCAATGTAGTTTTTCTCAAACTATATGGACTGAAGTGGGTAAACAGTTGGGTTTCATCGGGGGGTGGCAGGGAGATACTGTACTCCTAGCTTTTGAAAGCTGGTGGTCGGGTCATAACTCTCTCCGAGCTATTCCTTGTATCTTTGCTTGGGGGATTTGGATATCACGCAACAAGATTATTTTTCAGGACTGTCGAATCTCGATGGAGTCTGTTGTGGCTCAAATTGTTGCAATTATTCATCATTTCAGGGACCCTAAGAAGCTCCTCAAGCATAGGCCTGTGTGGGAGGAACTGATTAACAAAGCTCTCCCTTGGGGCTTCTTTGATGGTGCATCTCAAGCTCGATAATTGAGATGTGGTGGGGGTGGAGTACTTTACAAATCTGAGTCTCATTATTTTCATTTCTCGGCTGGATTAGGGAGGGGATCAAACAACTATGCTGAATTAATGTCACTCAGGGTACTGCTTTTATTTGCTTTGGAACAGGGTTGTTTGTCTTTACAGGTTTTTGGTGACTCTATGCTCGTTATTGAATGGGAAAAAGAGACTGTTCAGTGCCATGTGATGATACTTTTACCTATTCTTGAGGAGGTGTTCCGCATAAAACAACAGTTTAATCATATTTCTTTTACTCATGTCTATAGGGAACGAAATGGGGTAGCTGATCAGTTATCCAAGGAAGCAACGCAATGGCATTTAGACTATGGCATATGGAGGATATCTGTTCACTCTCGCGAGGGTTCATACAGCTATTATCGTAGGCCTTTTCATGAGGTAGTGGTGGATCAGCATGGAGCTTTGGCTCTGCTTTTGTGACCTGTCACCTACTCTATTTTGGGTTTGATATAAATCTATGTATCGAGCTGGCTGGGACAGTTTTAATTTTGTTATGATGGGATTGATATTCTTCTATGTTTTGAGCTGATATATATATATATATATTACAGTCTGGTGATAGTTTCTGTGACAGAATCCAGATTGTGACCTGTCCTTTTGGTATCGAGCTGAATGCTTATATTTGTGACTGGCTGGGACAGTTTGTATATTACAGGCTGGGATTATCGGACTTTTCATGAACCTGTTATAGTTTTGATGTATCGATCTGTGACAGCAATTGAGCTGAATTCTTATATATATGACAGGCTGAGAGATAGCAAATATATGAATGGATATTCATATTTGCTGTGTTGTTTCTAGCTGACTTACAGGATGGGACAGATATGTAATTTTTTTTTGGTTATGATCATATGAGAGAGATAATATTTGACAATGTAGGGATCCTTAGTGATCCTATTACATGTGCAGATGTAATTTTGTTCTACTTTGAATAAAATTATGAATTTTTTCCGAGGAAAAAAAAATAAAAATAAAAATATCATTTATTTTATTGAAAAATAATAATAAACATCATTTATCTCAAAATATCAATTATTAGTCTATTTCAAAATGATATATAATAATATTTTTTATTGAAAAATATAAAATTATAATTAAGTGAAAAAAATAATAACCAAAACATAAAGCCCACAAGCTCAAATTATGTATAATTTTTAAATTTATAAAGATTTTATAATGAAATAAAAATGAGAATTACACACTCAAATCATGTATAATATTTAAATTTATAAATATTTTATGGTAAAATGAAAAAGAAAATTTCAATCATTTGAGTTCTGAATGATCGTCATCAATCTTCACCGAAATAGTCAAAACAGTTTATATAATTGTGAAAACCTCAAATTTGATGAGTTGTTTTATTATCAAATTCTTAGTCAGATGGGAGCATCCAATCAAATTTTATATGTCTCATTAGCAAAACAGTGGGTGGACATGATAGTTGCCTTTTCGTATTACAATGCAAGCTTGATGCACAGAAGTTTTGGAATAACAGTCCTTTGTAAAATATGGCACTCTTTTCAAACGAGTTATGTTTCTTATAACGTATTACTAAGTTAATTATGAGTAAATTTATTCTAAACTTTAAATGAATTTTTATTGTATAAACGCTTTCTTTACATTTCTCCTATCTGGCCAAAGAGATTAAAGGTTAAAGGTTTGAATTTGGCCCTGAATCATGCTCTTTTGGAAAATACATACCCTCTCTAATGCCACAATACCAACTAAGTTGATGAAGCTGAGTGAAAATCTTGATATACTCTTAATTACATAAATGTTTTTTCTTTGTTCTTCTGCTTAACCAAAGGATTAAAAAGGTTTGAGTTTGCTTCTTCCCTGTCACAATACCAGATGAGTGGATGAGGCTGATGCAAATTTTAAATGAATTCTAATAGCAGAGATGCTTTTCAAACACCCTTTCATGTGGCAGCTTAGCAAAACGAGGAGTTATGTGTCTTTATGTCTCATCATAAAGACAACCAAGCATCATCTTAGTTATGACGCAACCAACTTTTAGTGATAAAAATTTCAATCACAATTTATACTTCAAGCTCTGCTTCTTTACTGTGAATTCACTGTTTAACTTTACATCCATGCTTAAGGATCTGAGATAGAGGTGGGAGTTTGGAGGTTAAATAGGATTTTCTATTTAGTTTAGTTGACATTCTTTACTATGAATTCACTGTTTAACTTTACATCCATGCTTAAGGATCTGAGATAGAGGTGGGAGTTTGCAGGTTAAATAGGATTTTCTATTTAGTTTAGTTGACATTGTTACTGTCAATGTGAGATATAAGTGGATGGTTCGACTCCTTAAGACTTCAAATGTGCAAACTTGATATTATTTAAAAATATGTAAATTTCAAGAGTGTAGTTGTTGAGAATGGATGATGTATAAATTTGGATAACCAAGTCAGAGAAAAAATTAAAAATATTTATGTATTCAGCATTGCCTAATGGAAAATGGAGGTTCCGGCAATCCGCTCCATTATAGTTGCTATTCATCATACACTGGGCTTGACTTCAAATGTCTTCAGCAAAGGTTTTTGTTTCGCGATTTCGCTTGAATTTCTTCATCTCCATGATCTTCTCAGCCTTCATCGTATCGATATCTCCTCCATAATCCATTTTGCTCGCAAAGTAAGAACTTTGAAGGACTGCAAAGTTTGTTCAAAATAGTTAGCCAAAAATTAAAATCGCTTTAAAGAACAGCCTGACCAATAAGATTTTGATGAACTCAATCCAACTGCAACCAGAAAATTTTCAGAAATACATGTTAAAACAGAGATCTGTGAAAATCAAACATTTGATTTATTTATCATAGTAGGGTTTTTAAAGTAATTACATTTTTGTAAAGTTTATAAATAACCATGTTTGGCATGTGGAATCCTTAATCTAGAATCTCGCATGCGGAACTTGAAATTTATTATTTGCAAGTTTTTCATTCCGCAACCCGCATTCCGAAATTTCGGGATGCTGGATGCGGGTTGCCTGATGACACACAAAACTTACAAAAATGCTCCCGCATTCCACATTCCGAATTCGAAATTTCAAGATACGGATTGTGGGATAGAAAACTTGTAAATAATAAATTTCAAGCTGGTGCAACCTGCATTGGGGAATTCGGAATTCGGGATGTGAAACATTATTATTTATAACCTTGTCAAAAATATAATTACTTTAAAACCCCTACTATTATGATAAATAAATCAAATGTTTGCAAAACTTTTTTTAATCTTTCTTCTATTTTGCTGGAGTCTTTGGATATCCAATAAACTTTTAAATCATTAAATATGTAAATTTTAATCATGTAGTTGTTGGGAATGGATGATGTATAAATTTGGATAACCAAGTCAGAAAAGAAATTAAAATATTTATGTATTTAGCATTGCCTAACTACTTATAAAAAATGGAACTTCCCGCAATCCACTAAAATTATTAATAAATGTTAGAAAATAAAAGTTATGAAATATTGTGGAGATAAAAACGAAAAGTCATAAGTAAACAAATGTTAGAAAATAAAAGTAAAAAAATATGGTAAAGAAAGAAAATGAAGAAACATAAGTGATTAAAGATCCCGAAGAAGTACAAAGTTTATTTTAAATATGAAAAAATGTCCATACATCAATGTTACTTATCGGATGTTGGCTCTTCAAAACAAAGTTTCCCTATCAGACGTTTTAGGCCAAGGTTTTTCTTAAACTTTGACTTTTCACTGGGAGACTAGGCTTTTCCATTTTCCAGAACCGAAAATTTTAACCATGGGTTTGTGGGTTTGTTGTCCCTACCAAAATATTGTTAAATAGTTACTCTATAAAAGAAATTTTAACCATGGGCTTGCTTCGTGCAATAGCGTGCATTTTCTCTCCGGTTTTTTTTTTTTTTTTTTTTTGCAATTTCTACTAATTTAGAGGCTAAAATATGAAGAAGTTAAGCGGGAAGAATATGAACAGATAAAATAAAGCCCAAGTGTTTTCAGAACATTGTTCAGTTGGACACGCCATGATACAGAATAAAGCCTGAGCGTTTTAACTTCATAAAACATTTTTCCGTCCATATTTGCCAAATCACGAAATATACTAACCGCAAATTTTAACCATGACACACGTGCCAGAATGTGAATGACCAAGAAGACAAAGAATCTTCTAGCCTACGTCTCTATAGGAAAAACACCTTCCGCTTAAAAAAATTCCATTTACCAATTCCCGAGGAAAAAAGAATACAAGATTATGGAATTATAATACATCGTGTTCTTAACCATGTTCATCGAAAAACATTACCAAGTAAATAATAATAATGATATTGCAGAGGTGTCATCGTATAAGCGATTCAAAGTTCGCGAACTTTCTTTATTGGCATCGAGCTTGAGTCCAGGATGATCGTACATTACTCTCCTGTGTGGCTTAGTTAATTTACTTTCTTGCCCTTCAGACCCGTATTTCACGCGTATGATAAACAACAACCAAAACGCCCCGTTATTTCTAGGTTTTGGCTCTTTATTCCCATGGAAATTGCAATTTTTGTATTTTCGTAATTTCAGCAATCATAATTATATTTATTAAATTAAATAGACAATTTTGAAACTACCTAAATTGTCAAAATCACAACTTGAGCAACCAAAAATACATTTTCAAACATTATTGTGCTCGTCGAATTCCAACGGATTGGGGGCGTCTTGGTCGTCGGATATACTACTCCCGGACTGACACATTAAATGCAGATATGACCTTCACTTCAAAACTCTCAGAATATTTACTTTTGTAGCATGTTAAATGAGGTCATCCCTGCCGCCAACGCTGGGAAGCAAAAATCTAGGTAAGCATTAGCAATAAAGAGCCAATAAGTTTTTAAATAAATGTTTTTTTAATTATTTTTATATAAGAAATTACAAACTTTATAAAATTGAAAAATTTCTCTCCTATACAAATGAATTAATAGGAATGAGCGATTCATATATATCACATGTGGTGACATAATAAATGTGTAGAAATTGGGAATAAATTAACACAAAATTTAAATAAGTTTTAATAATTGTTTGTCATGTAGGTTGAAATTCTTTTGGGTGATTCATTCTTTATTTTATTTTATTTTGACACCCTTGTGTTATACATTCTTCTAGCTTGTCTTGGAATGGTAAAATTAGTTGTTTTTCTAGCTCTTCTTCTTACAAATTTACCTTGTTATTCACTTCTTTATTTGAGAGAGATTGTTGGTCGATTTCCAAGATTTCAAGAACTTCATTAGTTTTATCCTTCATATCAGTACAGCTAGTTAGGCCATTCAAAAGGGTACTAAATACAGGGAGAGCATTGATCGAGAGGAGAGTAAAGCAAGGTCATCGCCTTGTTGGTGGAGACATTATATCTATGTCGTTGGGGTCAGAGGAGAGTAAAGCAAGGCCGTGGCCTTCTTGGTGGAGGAATTATATCTATGTCGTTGGGGTTATCGATAATAAAGGAAGTTGGGTATTCCACGATATTGGATCCTTTTGTAGTGAATGTGGGAGGGGAGTGATTAAAGTTGTTTCTCCTCTTTGAACAAGCATCACGGTCATGTGATGGGCCTAATGTTATAATGGTCGCACTGTAAATTTGGAAGTTGGGATATCCTTGTTGATTAAATGACGATCCTTAGTTGCCCCATCCCACAAAGTAGGTTTACCTTGTGGTTTTCTAGAGCACCTTGCTTTCATGAACATCGAGAAGTTATATGCCATGTTTCGAAGCCTAGCCTACACCAGAATGTAACATGCTCATGATCAAGAGGTTGTGTCCATGTGTAGTCCTTTGCTACCAACTTGATTTCAAATGAGAATATTTTGTTGAGATCCATTCCTACGCAAATATGAGCATAGGTGGTTATATGCCTTCTTCACATTTCAACACTTCCAGAAGGAATTTTTCCTAAGGAGTTTATAATCCATTGTAATGAATCAAAACCCCAAAAGTGCAAGGGTAGGTTAGGCATTCTTAGCTAAACATGTGTGCTAGAAAGGGATTCTAATAGTGGATGAAAGGTTGGAGTCCATGGCTTTATGCAAAGTCTTTCTTTGCCCCAATTTAACCAAGGGATGGAATTGATGGTCCAAGTCTTTTTCCATGTAAATTCGTTAAGGAGGACAATTACTAAGACCGGAGTTACTATCAACTAGAGGGTGTCATGCACACCAAAATGGTGCCTCTATATCTAAGATAAAGATGGCATAGGAAGGTGGTAGCATATCTAAATTAAAAAACTATCTACCATATTTGGGACTCCAAAGTTCTTCATGTCTTTTTTATTATTAGCTTGTTTTATTACTAACGTATCATTTGTACATTTATTTTATGTGTATGTGTGTGTATCTTTCTCTTCTAATAATATTGTATGTATCCACAATGCACCTATAATAGGATCTTTTTTCAATAAAAATTATATGTTTATATTAAAAGGGGGCTTCAACATTCACACACAAATTACCAAAATTGTTGGAATAGTGCATAAAATTCCATACCGAATAGATAATAATATGTGAATATGATTTGATTTTTAAAGACGATTATACATTTACATATGTGGCCTTTTTATACATGCTATCATGCCTTTTGAATTGTAAAGTCATGTCTTTTAAAGTATTAACTAATAAACCATGTTTTATTATTGGTATTTTATGTTCATAACATTTCCTTCCTTTTTAGAAAGGCTTTATCTTTAAAGAAATTTGAAAATGTCTTTATGTCTTTACTCTGCAATGTGTTATGCAACCAAGTCCAGGAAAGAGCATAAAAAGAGTAGAAATAGACAATAAGAGAGTAATACATGCTTTAACAATGAATAACAGATATAAATATCAATCATCTTCGAGGGAGGAACCTCCTTACTCAATGTACTGAGTACACAAGATAAGATAAGATACTATGATGACTAAAATGAGAATATATCCTTCCTATATATAGAAGACAAATGTGTACAATAACAACTAATAGACCCAAGCCGACATAAATAATATGTAATGCACCACAATATAGGAAGTAATGTGCCACACTATATGGTTTAATGTGCCATCATTAAGGGCTTAACATGCCTCTCCCCTTCAAAAAGTGGTGTCCTCGACATTGAAGTAGTTATGGATGTTGTTGTATAAAGGACTCATCTTCCCATGTTGAATATTTCGCGGGTAAGTTCTTCCATTTAATGAGATACTCTGGAATTGATCGATTTCAAAGCTTTCTAGCTCTTATTTCAGTAATTTCTTCAAGATCCAAGATGATTTTTCCTTCCTCATCAAGTTCTGGTAATCTAATTTGAACTGGTAGTTGTCACCAATTACCTTCTTTAAACAAGAAACATGGAAAACTGGATGGATTCATGAAGATGCACTGTAGTTCCAATTTGTAAGCCATAGTACCAATATTTTGTAATACCTTGTAGGGACCGTAGTATTTAGGTGATAATTTATTATCCTTCTTGGTTTTCTTCAGGGATATCTATTTGTATGGTTGTAGTCTTAAAAACACCCAATCCCCCACATTAAAGATTCGTTCATTGCATTGTTGATATGCTTGTTGTTTCATTCAATGCTTGTGTTAGATTCAGGTTTTCCTTTGAGAGTTAAAGAAGTTGGTTTTGATGCTTCATGTGGTCTTCCACTGCTTGAACCTTAGAGGAGTCTCTTAGTGAAGATGTGATCAATGATGTATGATAGCCATAAAGTGTGATAAATGGGGTGATTTTTTATGATGTATGGAAGGAAGTGTTATACCACCATTCTACCAAGGGTAACCACTTGACCCATTGTGTTTGTTTATCAGTTGAAAAACATCGAAGATACACTTCCAAACATTTGTTTACTATCTCTGTTTGTCCATCAGATTAAGGGTGATAATATGAGCTATGAGCTAGTTGAGTACCCAAACAAGAAAATATTTCGATCCAAAAATTTCCAGTGAAAATGGGATCCTTGTCACTTACTATAATATTTGGAGTGCCATGTAGTTTTTGTATTGTCTCCATAAAATAATTGGCGATCGTGCTTGCTTTGAAGGGGTGAGATAATACACAAAAGTGTGTATATTTAGTAACTTTATCAACAACCACCATGATGGAACTCTTTCCTTCATACTTGGTTAAACCTGTGATAAAATCCATCGATACCTATGTCCACCTTTGGATTGGAATGGAAATTGGTTGTAGGATACCAAGAGTCTTAATTGTTTCCACTTTATTTTGTTGGCAAACCAAGAATTATGTAACAAAATTTTGAACATCAGTTTTAAAGCCATCCCCAAAAAAAAAAATTACCCTGTGGTGGGTTTTTAAGAAACCAGAGTGCCCTCCTATCGGAGAGGAGTGGAATTCAAAAAGTACCTTTTGCTTGAGTTGGGAATTCTTACCAAGATATAACCGATCATTGTAGCATAACAAGTCATGTTTCCACCTAAATGTATTAGAGGCACTGGGATCCTATAGCAGCTATTGAATAAATGTCGATATTTTTCGTAATTTTTCCATTCATCCATTGCTTCATCTATCCAATCTAGTTGGGTGATCGAAATAGCATAGAGTAATGCTTCAACATCCTCATCTTTCCTAGAGAGTGCATCTGCGACAACATTTTGCTTCCCCTTTTTGTAGATGATTTCAAAGTCATATCCCATTATCTTCGTAACCCATTTTTGTTGCTCTTCTGAAAATAGCCTTTGCTCCAAGAAGTATTTAAGGCTATCATGATCAGTTTTAACCTTGAAACGTATCCCTATAAGGTAACAACGCCATTGCTTCAAGACATGTAGTATTGCCAACATTTCCTTATCATAAATGGGATTTTTTAATCTCTTTCCCTTGATTGGATGACTTGTGAAGGAAAGAGGGTGTCCTTCTACCATTAGTATAGCTCTAATTCCATTTCCTGAAGCGTCGCATTCCACAATAAAGGTTTTTGTGAAGTCTTGTATCGTCAAAACAAGAGCTTTACACATGGCCTCTTTTAGTTGTTGAAAATATTGAGTTGCCTCTGGAGTCTAAGAAAATGCATCTTTCTTCAGTAATGTTATTAGAGGAGATGTTATTATTCCATAGTTCTGAACAAAATTGCGGTTGTACACTGTCAGACCTAAGAATCCTCGAATATTCTTCATGGTTTCGGGAATCGACCAGTCCATCATGGATTTAATTTTTTTTAGGGTCTACCTTGACACCTTCATGAAATACAATATGACCCAAATACTCTACCTCCTTTATCCCAAAGAAACATTTTGAGGATTTTTCATACAGCTCTTTCTCCTTTAGTAGTTGTAGTACCCTATCAACATGTTGAACATGTTCTTCCCAAAACTTGTTATAGATTAGTATATCATCAAAGAATACCAGGAAAATTTTTTTTAAGGAAATGCTTGAAAATAGAATTCATCAAACCTTAAAATGTGGAAGGTGCATTTGTTAGACCAAATGGAATGACAAAATTCATAGTGACCTTCATGAGTTACGGATGTTGTTTTGGGGATGTCTTCATCCTTCATTCGAACCTGATGATACCCATAACGAAGATCCAACTTTGTGAAGACAACTGCTCCGTGTAATTTGTCTAGCAATTAATCAATGATAGGAATGGGATACTTATCTTTAATGGTGAGCTTGTTGATCTCACTATAATCAGGACACATACGCTATGATCCATTTGGATTGGGTACTATTACCACTAGTGTAGAGTAAAAACTTTAGCTAGGCCTAATTATGCCAGCCTCTAACATTTCACCAACCATGCACTCAATTTCACTATTTTGGCTATATTATGGCACTGCATAGAGGTTTGGGTTCATTTATATTGCATTAACTACTAAATACACAAAACACCATGAGTCCATTACATGGGGTAAAATCATATGATACATATTTTTGTTCTAACAATCACGGGAGGTAATAAATTACTCAACACCCCCCCCCCCCCCCCCCACCACTATTTTTAATCCTAGATCCATATTGTAAATTGTATCCTCATTTTCCATTCCATATGTAATACCCTCAGTTTTGACCCTTGGAATAAATTTAATCATATATGGAAATGGTGTAAATATGATAGTATGGATTCCTACTGTGGAATACAAGACCAAGGCCCAACTAGTTAATGGATAGGAATGTATAATGTAAATATTTCTATATCGACCATGTGGTTGTTTTGTCATGATAATCCGAAAAGCTATATAAATATTACGTTGGAAAATTAATAAAATTGTCCAAACTTTTTGTGTAGAGAAAACTCAGGGGCTATGGTTCCACTTGAGGGGTAGAGGAAAGGGAGCCTATGGGAGATTAAATCCTCTATTTCCAAGTTTCAACCTTATAAGTCATCCTTTTACTACCATTTTCCTTAAATGATACAATTAATTCCTTTTGGCTTAATGAATCCAATCATTAATGCATGTGTGAGGTTGATGCAAAAAGTATCCTTGTGTAGTTATCGAAGAATGGGATGAATATATTTCCATGACAATTGTAAGATTCATTTCTTCTTTAGTCAGAGGTTATGTCAGATGTACGTTCACGATCCTCTCATGTCCTTTGGATTCTATCACCCAATTTTTATCAAGTAATTTTTACACTACATGGAGTTCTCATGTTATTCACTCCATTACCAACTACCAAACTATGAAAATAACCATAAATTCGAATGTTTTAGGGAAATTGTGGAAATTAGAGGAAAGATTATGGTTGTAGGTGAGCATAGAGGTTAGGGAATATTATAGGAACCTTCACCCAATGTGTTTTTGCTACTTTGGAATTCTTGAGAAACCATGAATTAATCTTACGGAAGATTCTCCAACATCATATGGCAGATTGGACTCTTTTTGCACACAATGGAACATTAGAGGAAATTTGAGGTCTAAAATGGGCCTCCTAAGGAAAATAATCAAATAATAGTTAAAATAATAAAATAATAGTTAAAATAACAAAATAATAGTTATTAATTTTGGAGGAAGAATGAAAAAAGCTATTTTTTTTGTTCATATTTTCGACATATATTCCTGTGTTTTTACTCAAATTTGGAGCGAGAGAGCTCGTTGGATGCAGAATTTTATTCTGCATCCAACTAGTACCCACACTACATACTTTTGACGAACCCATCCCAAAAATAAGAAATACCTGAAAAAATGTGATGATGAACAAAAAAAGTAGTTTTATTTTATGACAAATATGTCAATTCAACCATTATGGTTGACTAATTTTATTGAAATTCTATTGGTTCCTGAATTCCAACTCACAAAATTTATTGTTGGCGCATTTTCTTATAAGGCACATTTTAGACCCCAAATTTCCTCTAATGAGCATTGTAAGGGTTGGATTTCCTAAGGGAACCGCATAGTTGTGAAGGGGAATTCATTCCTTGTGTTGAGTGGGGCAGTGGAAGAGAGTTCATTGCTTGAATGATTGAGTGAGATTCATGTAATTTCTCAACGGTGAGAAGTTTGGCTACGTAGGTGAGCAAATTGGTTTTGGGATGAGAGAGAGAAGAATGTAGGTGTTTCCTTCACCTAGGTGGCCTCCTAGCTAAGATTAAGGGTGGTATCCATAGTTGATACCTACAATTGGGTGGAAAATATCTCTTACATGGTTAGTTGCTTGAATCATCTCTATTAAAAGATAGGTATTTCTTTGTATATGAATGTGGAATGACTAGCTTTATTTTATTCATGTGATAAATATGCTTGTTAATGTATGATGTGTGTGTGGATAGATTTTTATTCCACTATGTTTAACATTCTTGTATTTGGACATGCATCTCTTATATGAATTTGAATAATATAAACTTGAAATTCTTGTGTATCCCCTCCTTTAATTGGAATAATGGATGGGATCGTTACACTATCCATTGAGAAATTTAGCCTCCACAAAACATGAAAATATTCGACAAATTCAAAACCTTCCACTAATATTTGTGCTATTAAGACTATCCTTCTTAACTAATTTTGTTGGGGCAATGATCCACTAACCATATGTTGAGTTATTTCAAATGAATACCCTACCATTAATGCCTTTTTCATATCCATTTTCTTTAATATTGTCATCTCGTTGCATATAACCAAATATTCGGCTTCATTGTTGATAATCTCACATATTTCCTATGCAAAGGTTGATATTAATTTCCTTTACAGTCAAGGATGCACCCCATTTACACTCACCCCCACCACCTACCAACCCTAAAACACCTATCATAATTATTGAAGGAATTACTTTATAAAAAATAGGTACTTTATTATTAGTCCCTAGCATAATAGGGAATATAGTTGTGGCCTTGTAGACAAACTATGTTGACTTTGTATTACTTTGCTAGTAATGCACTAAATTTGATATTCTTATATAATTTTTTATTCTTTGTAAGATTTGATTTCATGCCCCAAGGGGTAGCTTAGTTGGTTGGTGCTTATGGGTCAAAGAACGAAGTAGTCAAGTTCAGAGGTTCGATTCTTTGGATCTTTCAGGGTTGAGAGCCCCAAGGGGAAGCTTAGTTGGTTGGAGATCCAAGTTCGAAGACTATAGATATTGAGGTCATATATTCAATTCTCATGAATCCAATTCTCTAGGTCCTCCGGGGTTAGACTCCCAAAACAAGAGCCAATAGGGAGAGGGCCCTCCAGGTGGCCCCCCTAGAATTGTCACTGTGGATGTAGTGAGCCTCGACCACAATTTTTGAGGCTGTGAACCACGCCGAATTTTATTTTATTTTAAATAGTTATGAGAGAATAATAATATTTTTGAAAAATATGAATTTCCACATAGTTTTTTATGTACAATAGTGATCAATGTTATCAATATCCTAGACTCTATCAATAGACATGCATATGTGGCCGATTTCGAATGAGTTCGAGTATACGGCCCATTATGGTTTATATCTCTTAAGCATGCTTTAAATATTGAAGTTTTAATTTCTATATAGAATTTAAAATTTGCATATTTCATATGTATCTAATGAGATGTCTCAATCTTTATCTAGAGCTATTGGTTGAGAACATATTTGGTTCATTGACATACACGTTGGTTGTTTTTTTATATCCATTGCTCTTTACTAAGATAGATAGGGAGCTTGAGAATGATTCCTAATGAGAGGCCTATGTGGAAGAGGTTTAGAAATATTATGTTGCACAATTTACAAAGTTGTTTTTAGGCCGCATAAATGTACAATTCTTGCACAATATTGTACTATAGGCATGAGTACTTTCGTTACAAGATTAATAATAATAGTTGCACATTTATATCATTAACATATAAAAATAGATTTGAAAAAAATAGGAGAATGAATGTTATATTTTGGTATAATAAGTTGGTATAGGTTTTAATAAAAACATTTTGTTATTTACTAAATTATGAGTGATTTATTCACGAAAAATATCTCTATATGGTTTGTTTGTGTAATTTACCAAAGACAACAATGACATCTCATCTGAATCGAATGTTTAGTTAAACAAATATAACTAACTAAAGTTAAATTAAATCTGGTTTTAAAAATGAAACCTCCCTTGTAGTGTGTTATCCAACTAGATATATATTTTAATAGAACCACTTCAAAGGCATGTAGCGATAGAATGATGGTAGAACGCACACACACACAAAAAACCTAATAAGCTTTTCCTACAAATTGCAAACCTTGTTTGCAAACCAACACATATGCATGCATTCACACCTATAGAGGAAGCACCAAAAAAAAAGGAAATATTGAAAAAGAACATAAACCAGAAGCAAAATTATCCACGCATGTTTTGAGAGATGCAATCAACAACAACAATAGTGGTGATAAAGAGGCCACCAAACATCGCATGTTCTTTGAACCAAATGTATACATTGCAGTCAAAGATCCCTTTTCTCATGTCAAAAGGCATTCACCTTCCCCTTCATTTCTCAAATATTTTCATGGCCAAGCTCTTATTCCATTCAACTTCGTAAAGTTTTCATTAATTAGTTCATTATTTGTTTCAATTAGAATTGAATTCATCTATATTGTTCGGCCAAGTTATTATTACATTCAACTTTATAAACTTTCCATTAATTAGTTCACTCTTCATTTAAAATAGAATTGAATTCACTATTATTATCCACCCCATTAAAACCGAGGCATCTATAGAAATCCTTAACATAATAGCTGGATGGTGTAAATTGTGATGATATGCCATTTGCTAATCTTATTATCTCGCAAAGTACAAGCTCTGACGCATATTTCCTCCATGAAGTCATTGTCCAAGCTCACTTATAAAATAAAATTATTTATTGTTTACTTCATTTATATAAATATCCCTCCCTTGTTTTGGTAGTTCACGTTAAAATCATGAAATTCGAAATAAAGTTCGTCGACAATTGTATTTGGTGTTTAGACCATCATGGATATAATAAAATTCTTCTAATTAAGTGATCATCTAAGCATCTAAGCAAAGTGTAATTTGGTGTTTTTAACTGAACAAAAAAGCAACTTCAAAATAGAGAAGGAAAACCTTTAAAAAATCAAAACTTTCATACTTTGTTCTTCCATAACATGCAAACTTTAAACCATGGTTAGATATTGCCAAGAGCCTATGTAAACCATGCCCGACATATAAAGTATCACAGAAACTATAGTCATGATCCATAAAATAAAATAAAAACATGTTTCCATGTATATTGGAGGACTAAACAAACATAAAAATATTGAAGTATTTAATACAAGCAAAGTATTCCTTGTATACTAGCAAAGTTGATATGTAATGATGTTTCTCTATCTGTAAACATGTTGATAATTGATTTCTTGAAAGCCACTTGCAATTCTCACCAATTCTTCATATATAAGTCTCAAAAAAATGTTCCTCGAAGATATGTTTTTCTTCATCCAGTTTATAATCAGTGTAGCGTCACCAAACACTTGAAGTCTATGAATTCCCATCGAACACGCCAAGTTCATAGTAGTTTTTAGTGATAATAACGTTGCTCGGTTGTTTGTGCAAATTCCCATTTCGACTGAAAAATTTGACCATGTATTGACGGCTGAATATATAATTCCACCAGTACCACCCATAGCAGACTGACCTTGAGAAGCCCCGTCAAAAAAGCACCAATGATATGATCTGTTTATTTGAACCTCATAAATGGCTCTGATCTGTTGGTTAATCTACATCTATGGAAAAGAATCCAATATACCCAAACTCTTGACAACGTATATATTAGGAGGAATTATACAATCCTAAAAAATGGCCTTATTTCGTGCCATCCAAGTGCTCCATATCAGAAGAATAGCCATAGCAATGAGATTGTTTGAGTAAGGAGCTTTTATCCAGGATTTTAAAGAAGCTTGAAGGTCATTACCATTCCAATCGTGAATAAACCCTTGAAACCTTTGGGTCACATCCCACATATGATGTATGTATGGGCATGATAATATGAACAAGTGATTGATAGATTCATTGTTTGCTCTGCATAAGGGACATCTGCCTGGGCCTTCATAAATATTTGCAAAGGAAGTCCCAGACTGGGACTCTATTGGATAGAGATAACTAGGTGAAACATTTGCTCTTAACTGAACAATTGAGTCTCCAAAGTATAGGGAACCACCATTAAGGTTCAGGAATATCCTTATAGTCACTGAGAACTTCGTATCCTAAATGAGGAGTATAATTTCCACACTCAAGATTCCTGGACCAGAGAATTTCATCAGCTCTGTTAATCAGTCTGATATGGTTAATCTACAGTGAATAGATGAAATTTTTTCAAATGTCCTTATCCCCATCGTGGAATCTCATATAATCTGTTGAGAACCATGCTTGTATCAAATCACTAGAATTTGCATAATCAGATTTGGAATTTGCATAATCATTTATCTAATAAAGAAAGGATATACCATGTTCCTAAAGAAGATCAATCATATGATATGGGAGAATATGGCCCTCCAAACTGCCAATCCATGGATCAGTTCCAATCCTGACTTTCTTATCATCAACTATACTCCACTATAACTAAGATGCAACAAGATCAAAGGCATCCATAATACCTTTCCACATAGTAGATATGTTCCTAAAAAATTTGTTCATGTGCCTGAACCATTATTTGATAGATAGAGGATAGATTTATTTGTGACAGACCACTTGTGTCCATAAGGATTTCTCAGATGGAATTTGCCAAACACTATTTATAGAGAGAGATCTAGAAAAAAGAGAGGGGTGCTTCAACCCCCAACCTCCTGAATCCATAGGCAGAGTAAGTATTTCCCAAGCCACCCAGTGGAAAGGAGTTTCCAGCTTTTGACCATTCCATAAGGAATTAAAACAAATCTTCCTATCATATCTAGTATTCCATATAGAACATGGTAAAGAGTAACCCAATAGACAAGGATAGCTTCACGAATTTATTTAAGAAGAATCAATCTGCCCCCTTCACTATTTAATATCCAAACACTATTTATAGAGAGAGATCTGGAAAAAAGAGAGGGATGCTTCAACCCCCAACCTCCCGAATCCATAGGCAGAGCAAGTATTTCCCAAGCCACCCAGTGGAAAGGAGTTTCCAAATTTTGACCATTCCATAAGGAATTAAAACAAATCTTCCTATCATATCTAGTATTCCATATAGAACATGGGAAAGAGTAACCCAATAGACAAGGATAGCTTCAAGAATTTATTTAAGAAGAATCAATCTACCCCCTTCTAATAACCAAATATTACACCATAAATTAACCTCCAAACTACCAATCCATGGATCAGTTCCAATCCTGACTTTCCTATCATCACTTATACTCCACTATAACTAAAATGCAATAAGATCAAAGGCATCCATAATACCTTTCCACATAGTAGATATGTTCCTAAAAAATTTGTTCATGTTCCTGAACCATTCTTTGATAGATAGAGGATAGATGTATTTGTGATAGACCACTTGTGTCCATAAGTATTTCTCAGATAGAATTCATTAAACACTATTTATAGAGAGATATCTGGAAAAAAGAAAGGGATGCTTCAACCCCCAACCTCCTAAATCCATAGGCAGAGCAAGTATTTCCCAAGCCACCAAGTGGAAAGGAGTTTCCAAATTTTGACCATTCCATAAGGAATTAAAACAAATCTTCCTATAATATCTAGTATTCCATATAGATCATGGGAAAGAGTAACCCAATGGACAAGGATAGCTTCAAGAATTTATTTAAGAAGAATCAATCTACCCCCTTCTAATAACCAGATATTACACCATAAATTAACCTCCAAACTACCAATCCATGGATTAGTTCCAATCCTAACTTTCCTATCATCACCTATACTCCACTATAACTAAAATGAAATAAGATCAAAGGCATCCATAATACCTTTCCACATACTAGATATGTTCCTAAAAAAACTGTTCATGTTCCTAAACCATTCTTTGATAGATAGAGGATAGACCACTTGTGTCCATAAGTATTTCTCAGATAGAATTCACCAAACACTATTTATAGAGAGAGATATGGAAAAAAGAGAGGGATGCTTCAACCCCCAACCTCTCGAATCCATAGGCAGAGCAAGTATTTCCCAAGCCACCCAGTGGAAAGGAGTTTCCAACTTTTGACCATTCCATAAGGAATTAAAACAAATCTTCCTATCATATATAGTATTCCATATAGAACATGGGAAAGAGTAACCCAATAGACAAGGATAGCTTCAAGAATTCATTTAAGAAGAATCAATCTACCCCCTTCTAATAACCAGATATTACACCATAAATTAACCTTCTTCTCAATCATGGTGACCATCCAGTACCAATCTTTTTTCCATCATCATTTGGTTTGATAGCAAAACCCAGATATTTGATACAATGGTCAGCATCAACAATGCAGAAATTGAATTGTTTACAAATCCATTCTTCCATGTCATTACTAATATTCATAACCGATATCAAAGACTTTGCTTCATTTATAGTCATACTAGTTGCAACAGTGAATATCTAAAGCAGATTTTTTATTTGTAATATGTCTCTTCTACTTCCATTTGTGAAGATAAGAATATCATCTACAAAAAGTAGATGTGATATTCTAATGTTCCTAACGATATTAATGCCTTTGTGTGTGCCATTAACCAAGGATTTATGTATTTAAATCTACTAAATCCATCAACAGTCGAAATCAAAAGCAATGGGGCTAATGGACAGCCCTGTCGAAGACCTCTAGTTGGTCTTAAAAAAGAATATGTTGATGCATTTATCAATACAACATAAGACATAGTATGGGCGCAAGAACCTCGTGTAGAACTTCCTGAGCAATGCCCAATTGCAGCATGAATATATCTCCCCTCAAGAAAAGCAAATTATTCTTTAGAAATCAATTTTGATAAAAATACCTCTAATTCTCCTCTTTATAACTTTTGCAGTAATCTTGTACATGCAGTTACACAATGATATAGGCCTATAATCTAAATATCATGTACATATATTTTTAAAATAGAAACATGAAAACCATTATGAATGTGTGCTAATGTGGGTGGTAGTGTTAATCTACATGTAACTATACCAATTGTTGATGGGATTTTTCATATGGGATGTACCACTAGATTCTTACTAATTGATTGGAAGGCTAGTGCCCGACAAATCAAGTCCTACGTCACTATGATTTGAAGCAACCAAGAAGGTAACAAGGGTTTCAATAAAGCAGTGACGCGAATCAACTATAACTTGCAATCCTTTATGTATCTTCCAACCTTCAAGAGATAAGCAAGAAGAAATTGTTGTACCTCCTTGAATATGATATGAACCAAGGGGGGGCATATATAGGGTTAAATGTATATGATATGAGTTGTGTTCCACATTTACATTTATGTACATGGTGTGTACTATGTTATATTATTGTATCTTAAGGATTTGGTTCCTAACAGACTCCTACATACAAGACAAGAAAGAACACCCCTATTTTCTACCAATAACACACCCTAGATATAATTCACAAAGCCAAGTGAAATACTTATATATCTACTTGATTAGCTCAAAGAACAAAAGAAATGCATTAACCAATCAACAACATTAAACCAATAATAAGCAAATATAATGCGAAAGAAAGGAAATTATATCATGAGTAGAAAAGATTACATATCATGCATCCATATATTTAAGTGGTGAGATGGATTTGAATCCTTTCTCCTTGGGTCCATTCATCTTCAAGGATCTATCTAGTCCAAAGGTTTTCAATATTGTCCTCCAACAATCCTCCAATGGTTCTTCTCAAACCTCCACAAGCAAATTTTGGGCAAATGGAAACATAGGTGCAAATTGGGCATGCCTTTGTTTGAGAAGAAAAACCAATCAAATATTTTTCCAAAATAGTCTCGAAAACTATCCAAATCTATGAATTCAAACCAAAAGCTAAGACCAACCCAAACTTTCTCAATCCCATGTGAAAGAAGCATTTTTATAGGGTTCTTGATCTTTCTAGGGTTTTTACAGTAAGAAAGGGTCCATAATCTAGAATAATCCCTAGATATATGTTCTACGGGTGCCTCAACAGTGATCAAAGTTGATTAATTCAACTATGGAGTGCTACTTTGATCAAGTTTGACAAATTCAAGGCTATGTGCATGTATTTTGGCGTTGTTTTCATGTTTTACACACAACTTTTGAGAAAAAAGTTGTGCCTATCGCCTAAATCATGGAAAATGCATCAAATCTCCAAAGTTCCAGGACAAATTAGGATCATCCATACAAAATAGACCACATAATAATGTGCCTTAGGGCTATGATTATTTGGTGTATGCAAAAGAAAGTTTCTTCATACCATATCCCCCTTTATGTATGAGGTTAGTAGAGCATTGGTTGAGATACATCATGTTGTTTAAAATGGGCATTCAAGAGCCTATGGAGGTCACCATTGGATAGAAAACAAGGAAAGTAACTACAAACATATCATAATGCAATATAATCATCATTTCTATCATGAGTTAGTGATCCCCATGATCAGGCACAATTCAAGTGATGTACAATATATCATTAGCTAATGATGCAACAAAATGGGAAGGCCATGCCACAAAATATATGTGTGTGTGTGTGGTAGATTAAAGAGACAATGCTAAAGGACATCAACATCTCAAACACATCATAAAGTATCCTCTATCGTCAATGGTATGACGTCATGAAGGTAAAATGGCACAAAACAAATAGATATATATATATGTGTGTGTGTGTGTGTGTGTGTGTGGTAGATTAAAGAGACAATGCTAAATGACATCAACATCTCAAACACATCATAAAGTATCCTCTATTGTCAATGGTATAATGTCATGAAGGTAAAATGGCACAAAACAAAAGAAGATGGTACACTTAAGCTAAAGGGTCTCAAATAAGTGATATGAACTCAAACGCTCATTGAAAGGTGATCCAAGTCAAGGTTCCAATGTTGGCTAGCTAAAAGGAACCACAAATGTTCATGCTCTTCAATATATTCTAGAACACTGGGAAAATTTTAAGGATCCATAATTTTCTCAAAGTGTAAAAACCTTGGTGAATCTTACTAATATTAAATTTGCAACCATAAAATGTTTGGTAATTTTTTTGTAAAAATATTCAAAATTGTGGACATTTCTGGTGATTTTTTGAGTTAAAAAAATTATCCCATGGAATTTGGGCAAATCATCTTTGAAAAAAAGACAAATTGGCGAACCTTTTTTTGAAAAAAAAAAGGTCGAAAAATAGCCCATGGGATAAATTTCGCCCCTAATTTTGTTTTCCGTAGAACACAAACACTATTGGGTATGTTTCTCCAAATGTAATAATAAGCTAAAATCAAACATGGGGGAAAGAATCTAGGCATAAATTAATGATGAAAATCCATGCTAGATGCAAGGTAACCCATCAATAATGAAAATGGATGCCAAGGTATCAATACAATCCTAACAATGTAAATAAATGACTTGAGCTCAAATACTAAAAGAACCCATTTGGTTAGGGACAATGATCATTAATCTACTAGAAAATGAGAGGAATTCCACTAATGAGGGATGTGGAATTCAAGTTACCAAGCCTCTAGATCAATTTACTAGAGAAAATGTGTTGAATTCAATAGTAGTAGATCCGTTGGAGGAAGGACAATGATGCATTCTTCAACCAACACAAGGTAAGAAGATGGTGAATAAAATAAACACAACTCAAGGGCATTGTCCAAATATGGGAAGGGTGATGCAAGACACCCTTGACATAGCGCAGATAGGAAAAGACGCACACAGCAGCATTCCAGTTCAAAAGAAATCATAGGAAAACATAACTCAATCAAACGTGTGAATTGGGTGTTCCTTTATTAGGGTGATTGAACAATAGTAGGTGAATTGCTCAAACAAATAATGAATCTTGATAGGGGAATTGTGAAGAGTTGAATAATATCATGTAAGAAAAGAAATACCAAACAAAATCTAAAACACAAGAAATGGAAATGGTGCATACACACGACACAAAGATTTACTCTCGAAACCCTTAATTGGGAAATCCTTCATAACTGGAAGTTTCTCCTCTCTCTATCTCATTGTATTATCTTCATCATTTACAATACAATATTATAGCATCAAAAACCTAATCCATTAACCCAAATTAAACTACAACCATAATTTCTTAACAAAAATCAATTTACAATAATTTCCAAAAACAAACTCAATATTTTTTTTTGAAATCTCCACTTCAACGCCCCTTACACCCTTTACTCTCTAAACCTACTAAAAGTACAACACATCCAACAAATTGTACTTTGAAACAACTCAATGAGTATGAATACCAAGCCAAACATAAGGACACGAGTGCATGACTTAAAGTTTAGTGTTGACCATGTGATTTAAGGTTTAGTGTCGAACATGTGTTGTGGCTAAGTTTATGACCTCTAGTTACCTTCCATTTCAGAGTTGATTACAATTCTGTATGTGACGTCTCCAATGGTTCTTCCATGTTTTTCCAATGGAGAGGTTTCCAACTCGGTGGATGGCTTCTATCCACATTTGTGTATCTCTATATGTGAAAAATCTCCAATAGGGAGCTTTGTCCTGGTCACGCATGACTTACCCTTGCAATTGAATTACCTTCCATACAAAGTCGAGCCTCGGGGTTTTAACGGATCTATCTCAAGGTTATATCAAAATGACTAACTTTTAATATGCTAGCAGTGTATTTATTGCTGCGGCTATAGAGATCTTAACGGTTAGATTGATTATTTAAATCGCTGCGCAGAGGGGGTCTCTTGTCCCACAAACAAAGGGGTCTCATACACCAATTTGGTGTCTCGCTTGGTTTTGTAACAGTAAACTTGAGCCTGGGCCAGCCTTAGTTTGAATGTGAGAACCATCTGTCCCACGGCAAGCAGAACTGTTACCGTGGTTACACGAGGCATTAAAAGACGACAACACCTCCTACAAGATAATATATTATCGGTCCCGTAAGAAAAGTAACCTGGACTTCCATCAAGTTAACAGAAGCCCCACCCTGACTCATAATCTTGACTCCTCGGCATAAAATTTGAATATAAAACCTCATAAAAACCAATATCCTAGAGAGTCGAATCTCCATGATACGATCACTCCTCTCAAAGTGAGATCCTTTGCTCTTGGTTCAATCGTGACTTTTGCGGGGCCGCAAGATTCTCAGATTTGAATGCATAGTCTTTTCAACGTAACATCTCAACAATCACTGAACGGCTATGGCGGATCAAGTTGACTTTTTACCGAAAATCTTGGGATAGCGTTGGCCCCTGCAATCTTGCAGATACTCAATTCACACAGACTGAAGCCGTTGGTCAGCGAAAAACAGTGTCGAAAATGCGAACATATTCTGCGACAACATTTAATCAGTGGTCGAGAATGAAACGCTTTCTATATTTTACCAGTTTTATAAGTCAAGCCACTCTGATTATATGCAATACATCACCGATCCTGGTGGTCGCACTTTTTAACACCCCATCAATCTTCGGATTCTGATTGCCTACGAACCCAATTAACCAGCCGACAACAACTTGAAAGGCCCAATAGATGCTCTAGGTGTTACTTCAAGGTGACCTATGATAGATGCTCTAGGTTTTACTGCAAGGTGACCTATGATAGATGCTCTAGGTGTTACTTCAAGGTAACAGGAACCTTTTTGTTGTTGTAAGGAAAGAGCTTATCTTGATTGCAGATTTTTATTTATGTAATGGTCATGGACTAAGGTTAACACACTAGACTTTAGTAGATTTTATTCTATTTTATTTTTGTTGGATGGGTAAAATTTGCAATCAAAATTAAGTTGGACTAATCTTCAACAATATAGATTTTCTAAACAATTTTGGTCTAGACAAGTTCACATGCAACATCAAAGAGGGAAGGAAAATCCTAATCCTATATGTTAGTTTAAGAATAATTTTTGTTGTGTCAACCATAACTAAGAGAATGATCCAAAGGTACAAACAAGCACGGTGATTTAACTTGCGGTCGATGAACACTGATAGGTCACAAGTTAATTGCCACGAACTTCCTGTTCAAGTTAAATGCCACAAACTACCCATTATCCATGCCTTAGCTGCCAATTATCATATGTAAACTTAGATATTTTTTAAACTTTTTTTATAATTGTTTATTTCGAATTTGGAACGACGACCATAAAATAAATCTTGACAGTGCACGTGTCTCATCTTTCTGCAATCTAGGAAGAGGAACCTTCCTCGTCCATCCCAAATTGTAAAATATAAGCACATATCGATGTAAATATATAATTCACAGTCCTGCACCCATAAAACAACAACTGAAAAATCATGTCAGACTTATCATGACCTAAGAAATTCATGGAAATGTTCTCAACCCTCAATGTCCTACACCCATAAAACAACAACAAAAATCATGTCAAACTTATCATGACCTAAGAAATTCATGGAAGTGTTCTCAGCCTTAAACTGGTCGACAACATCCCTTTCCAAAGCAACATCAAGGGTCCTTGTTACATCAAATTAAATTGGGTGTTCAAGTAGGAATCAAAGCAGTCAATCTTATCAAGGGGAATAGAGTCTAAGATCCATGAATTAGAGTGGTCAATCCTAAGAGATAAGTCAATAAGAAAACCAAGATGAATGCCACCCCAAGAACTATTAAAAGAAGTGAGAGCCTATAATAACTCTTCATCGTCCTACTCAACCCTAGGAAGGAAGTCAATAAGAAAAACAAGATGAATGCTAGCCTAAGGACTATTAAAAAAAGTGAGAACCTCCAATAACTCTTCATCGTCCTTGAAGATCATGATTGAAGTGACAAAAACACATTCACACAAGGGGTAGAAATTGGCTTAGTTATCTCCAAAGACTAAGGTGCATTTTCTATCTCCAAGCCTAAGTAGCTTGAACCATGAATCAAACCACCGACAAATTATAGTGATGAAATGGATCACAAATCATGGTAGAAAAATTGCAAATCATGTCATATTAGCAAGTTACATTAAAGAAACTATCAAGTTATACTTAACATATCCAATCGTCGTATGCATCCTACAATAACCCTAAGACTGCATTGTGTTTAAATGATATCAATGTCTTCCCTATAAAATCATCATAATTATGATGTACATGGGCAACTTCAACAATCTCTTTTAAGTTGGCCTTAACAAGAAAGACTCTACCATGGTTATAATGTGTATGCCTTATTGTGTCATGCAATGCAAATTTATAATGTAAGCCATAGAGATGCAAACATCGAATGGTGTCAATATTAAATAAAATGAATGAATATGTTTGGTTTATCCAAATGCATTAAGGAATTCCTATCTATAAAATATGTCCACCTTAATTTATAAATTATAGTGATTGTATATTTAAATTTCTCTGATGTTTTGTTTCGAGTTTGTAATAACTATAATAGAGTCGAAGTATATGTTGCTCCTCATGTCTTTGGGAAATCTTAGAACCAACATAGATCCATCTTGACTCTAGATCTACCAAGTGTCGAGAGGAATCAAATCACTTGATGTGCAAACCAATTTTAGAGCAAAGGATTTGATCCATTTTGATGCTTGGTAGATCCAGAGTTAATATGGATCTATGATGGTTTATTTTATTATAATGATTGTTTTTTTAATTTTTTGTGTTTCAGTTTTTGGAGGTCATTTTTTCCATTTCATTTATTAATGTTATATGTGTGGCACATGATTCTAGACACATATAATTACTCTTTGTGTAATGCTACATCTACATATTATATATGCAACACCCAGACTCCAACAATGAGAAGTATCAAAAAGATTCCATCATTATTATTATTATTACTTTGTTTTTAGTTTTATAAAATATTATATTAGACTAGCATACAGGGATCAATCTTACAATCTATTCACTATCGAGGCGTAGAAATTAATATGAATCTATTTATTCAATATCAAGCTATAGAACTTAATATGAATCTATTTAGTAATTGTATTTATGTTTACGCAATTTAATATATACTCATTTTTTAATTTTTATTGGGAGATTACATAATATTTTTATATTAATTTTTTTTTATGTGGACATATGTTACAGACGTGAGACATCTCACCCACTTGGTTTGTAGAAAGCATTTCTCCGACAGCACAAAGAATTTTAAAAAAATGCTCTATAAAATAATATGAAAAATAATTTATAGGTTTCAACCCCCTGACTCAAGTATAGAGAATTCAAATACTAAATCAACTCAAAATAATATTATAATAATAATAAATTATATGGATTTTGAAATAGCCACATATTTTAATTTTTGTCTTGCCCTTTGAGTGTCCATATTTTGTAGCTTGAGACATCATTGGTGTATGCATTGCATGTGTCCTTGTATGATGATGAAGCTACCTTACTTATACACAAATAGATTTCCCTCAAACTTATTTGGCTTGGGAACAACTTTGTTTACTAGTAATAGACCTCTTTCGGCCAATAATAAAACATATAACCCTAAATTGCCCCAATTACAAACATTTTCCCTAATTTTACCATGAAAATCCCAAGCAATGGCAATCAAATATCATTATGCCCCTATTGTGGTGCCAAATTGAACAATTTTCCCAATTCAACCATCATTGGAAATCCCAACTAGTAGCATCAAAATATTGTTTCCCACACCATAGTGATGCCAAATTGGCAAGTTTTGTAAATTTCACCATCGAAATCCCAATCTTATTGCCAAAATATCCCCTTCCACCCCATTCCTAAATTGCACCAAAAGCCCAATTTTCCCAAATGCAATGGATTGTGAATGAATGCAAATGATTATGGTGTAATGAATGTTTGTTTTCATTTATTATTATTTTTCTTTTAAAGAGAATATATTTTAGAATGTAAACTATTCATGGACGACTTCCCTAATAAACCCATCGGTGTAGACTATTGTGCTTTACCCTAAGGGATTTGAACTAAGCACAAACTACCACAAAACTAGCCAAATTCCCAAAAAAATACATAATTCCTATGGAGATCGTAGTATTCATTCCCACTAAGTCCTATGGGTTTCTAGTTGATATTTTGGCTAGCAATTAATAACAAGGCTCCATTTGAAAAACCAAGAAAGAATGGGGAAATTTGTGCGGTGCTAGTAAGGTATCAACTTCCTCACTTGGAATGCTAATACATCGGAAAGTGAAGGGAACTTATTTGTCTCTCTCTCTTTCTCTCTACACACACATACTTTCTGTAGAAGGCATAATGCCTAAAGACACCGTGGGATCCATTCTCATAGAGTAATAAAAGCTTACTAACCAGTATTTTGGTCAGTGATTAATACCATCCTCCATTCAAAAAAAAAGGGAAAGAGGGGAGGAATATGTGGGGCATTGATTAGGTACCAACTTCCTCACTTGGAATTCCCAACGTTGGCATAGGTCACGAGTTTGAATCTCTTGATGCCTTAAAGGTTAGAATTTGTAATTAACATGAATGGTTTAGCCTACTTAACATCCATGAATCATGAGGAAGTACTCAAAGGGTTTACCGCGAGGTACCATCCAAGTACTAATATATCCCCTCATGGTTAGGATATGTAATTAGGGTCGATGGTTTACCCAGTTTACCATCCATCAATCATGGGGAAGTAATCGGAGGGTTTTATGCAAGGTTGTTCCCTAGAAAACCCTTTGATTACTTCCCCATGATCCGTGGATGGTAAACTGGTTAAAACGTCATCCCTAATTATGGATCCTAACCTCAAGGGGATCAAGAGATTCAAACCCATGACCTACACCAACTTTGGTCTTACAAGTGAGGAATTTGGTAGATTATTAATGCCCCAATTCGTTCAAGTGGTTAGCTCAACTAGTTGATCATTTTTTATAGAAATGTGGTGGGTTTTATGGTTTGAATACCCCTGGGTTATGCAAACTATTCTATGCCAAGGAATTTACTAGGAATGTCATCCAAAATGTCAGGAAGCATCCCTTGGGTTTCCTTGGGAGGTTTTCCTCTTCGATAAGGCATAATGAACAAGGAGCTAAAGGAATAAGTTCCCACTAAATCCTATAAGGTTACAACCATTATTACATATAGTAGTTAATAACTCCCTCCATATGAGAACCAGGGGAAGAGTGGGTGAATACATAGGGAGCTAGTAAGGTAATAGCTTCCTCACTCTAAATGATTGTGTGCAAAATGGTGAGGGGAAGTATTTCTTCAAAACATACACACACACACATATGCAACCCCAATAGCAAAGATAAATGGTTCGACTTGCCATGAAAAAACCATATTATCCAAGGAGGTCATGACATCAAATACACCTAGGTCCCTTGGGTTTAGGCATGCATGTTGTTTACTAGTGGCATTTACATTATGTACCATTAAAAAAATGCAACTAATATCCTTGACAGTTTCCCTAAGGGTGATCTCAATCAGTTAAACCATCCACTAAAGGCATGTTGTTGACAACAAGACCATATTTCACAGGTTTATATCCATTTTAATACCTTGGGGTTATTAGTCACTATTATATCTTATGGTTGAGTTGACATCAATTTGTGTTTTCAAATTAGGAGGTGTTGGGGATACCACAATTTTTTCCAAGGTATATATATGGACCCAAGGGGTATCTTGGTTGTTTCATCCATATTGCTAAACATGCATCTCTTATAGGAGGTCACGGGATCCATTCCCATTGAGTCCTTTGGGGTTACCAATTGCATATGAGTAACTAGCAATTGATACCATCATCCATATAGGATTTAATCTAAGAGGAGAAGAGAATTAGCTAAAGTTATAAATTCAATGCGCACACACACACAATGAAAACCTCATGGGAAACCCAAGGGATTTTTCCCCACATTTATGGATGGAATCCTTAATAAACTCATTAGTGCAGAGCAATATGTATGTATGTATGTATATGTATATGTATATGTATATGCATGTGTGTGTATGTGTGTGGGGGGGGGGGCATATATTAGGATAAATGATAAAACATGTGAATAAATGTCATTTATCCAAGTCTATAGTGTGGACTCGTGGAGTTTAAGTTGGTGATATGGACATAGATGGTAGGAACAATATGTGGCCCTATAATTCATTTATCCTCAACCGTTATAAATTACCATATTGATATCCAATAAGACCATTTTGATACTTAGAGCACATTTTAAGACCTCTTTGATTATCATGTATATTAAGAATTGAATTTGAGAAGTAAAATACCTTTGCTTGCACACACAAGGACTATATACCCCTTAAAGAAGCAAGTTGTCCAACAAGCGATCAAATCTTCATAAGGGTTATCAAAATTATGTTGAGTCTCAACAAATTTTAAGAATTTTAACCTATAATGAACTCTTTGAATATTGATCTAGAGTTATTATTAGACATTGAAAAGTTATACCAATTGGAAATTATGAACATTAATCCTTCCTATATCAACATGGAAGATCAAAGTTACTATTGATGCAAGTAGTATTAGATTATCTACTCTCAAAATAAGAGTGCATAAGAAATTAATCCAACTTGAATCATCCAAAACATATAGCATCCTAAAATGGTTTTGATACTATAAATTTGGCTCTAATAAATATTACCATTTATATTTACATAGTACTGAAAGAGATGTCTTATTTTGTCCCTAAACTATGTTGATAATATATGTTAGTAGTTAATCATGAATTCACCTAATACTCTAGCTCTAAGCAATATGGTGTTAACATGGGAAGCTTCCTCAAAGAGACATATGCAAGGCCATGGCTTATGTGTTCTTTGCAAAGGAGCATAGGAAACAACATTGCACCTTTTTGTCCATTGCAACTTTTCCAAACAATTTGAATGATATCAGTAAGTGGTTGAAACTCTAGGATCTTAGGGAGGGAATCAGTATTGAAAATTGTTTACATATGTGGTTTAGTAGACCTAGTCTTAAATAATTTAGATCCATTCATTTTCTAGTTTAATGGGGTTAAGACTAGCAAGAAATATAAAGATTATTTAAGGAAATTCAATTACAATTTTTTCAATATTTATACAAATTGTCTCAATGTTTAACCACTGTAAAGAAGACCCAAAATTAATAATCCCAATGCAAAGAGAAATTACAAGTTGACAAAAGCTACTCTTGTAGTTTTTTTTTTAATTGTGCGTGCCAAGGTTCATAAGAGATTTGTGGATTAAGGGGGCTATTATATGTTTCTTATAGCCATTTTCCATTCTTCAAGGAAAACATGGGTCGAGGATCAAACAAATGAGTAGATTTTGTGGCTTTAAGAACACTTCTTAAGCTAGATTTAATTTTAGAATTCAAGGTATAAAAGTGTTTGTGCATATCACCATAGTAGTTAAGTCGATGTTGGGGACTCAACGGATATATAACACTATTGGTAGTGGTGACGCATTAAATGGAGATAGTGGGTTTTTACAATAGATTCCAAATAATCCATATTTATAAATAATTAAACCAATGGGCATATGGCGTCTCCAAAGAAGGTCTCCAACTTCAACTAGGGGAAGTAATTACTTCCATAGTGATTTTATATTTTTGAGGACTGTAATTTTGCATTTAAGTTTTTTGTTTTTTTGAAAGAAATTATAGAAAGTGATGTTTAGAAAATTCAAAAAAATCGAGGACTTTATGTTGGATCAGAAAAGGATTAGTATATGAATAAGATTATATTAGTAAGGTGGAAATATGACTAAAAATGTAGTAAGGTGGAAATATGACTGAAAATGTAATTGCAATAATTCCATTATTTGGTGAATTGTATATCAACACGTGGAAAAATCATTTGTATGCTTTAATAATAATAATAATGTGATTTTTTTCTCAATTGAAGAAGATGGAAGAAGATGGGAAGGTTTTTAGCTAGGGTTTTTGGCTAGGGTTTCGATGGTTTCAATTTTCAAAATTGTAGGTTTGTCCTTTCTACAGGGTTAGGAGTTTGTCATTTTCACAAGTGGCTTAGTACCAACCTAGCTTTAAAAAAAATGGGAACTTCATTTTTTTTTAGTTTTTAATCATTTTTTTTAGCATGGTGTTAGATCTAATGGGAAAGGAAAGGACAATCCCTCTCTTGATTGTTCGACGGCTCACTTATCTCCACAAGTTCCTTCTATGGTTTGGAAAAACCCTAGTTTAAATGTGGTTTTCACTAGTCCAGAATTCTGGAGATGACATACTACATCGTTGAATCAAAATGTTTTGATTTCTGACTTGAGAGTAGGAGAGATCCCTTTGAGTCTAAATGGCCCGATAAATTTCAGTATTGGGGAGTTTCAGGTGGTATAGTAGGATGCTCCTGGTCCGAAGAGACGACTATTTGGTGATAAGGCTTCAAATTGTAGGAGGATAAAGCTTGAAAAGGTTCAAAAAATAGGTCTCAATGTGTATTAGGGAAAGATATCACTTTCAATATGGTCCAGGCTCTGACCTCTCGTGCTTTGCTAGGAAGGATGGAATATGTTAAACTTAGCAGGGTCAATATTATTGAATGGATAACAGAGACATGGAAGCTCATTATCAATTATGTGCCCAGAGTTATAACTCTAGTTAATGGTTGGTTTTACTTTCATTTTCTCTCGAAGGAAAGATTGTATGAGATACTTTCTAGGTTTTGGGTTCGGGCTTGGGTCTATGGTCCTTTGTAGATGGAATTTGGATTTCAATCCTTGGAGAGAAAAGGTACAAAAAAGGAACTTTTGGGTCCTTTTGCCTGGATTTCCATTACATAGCTGGAACTTTAGGGATTTTGTGTAAGTGGGGAATTCGATTGGGCATTTTATTATGATAGAAGATTCTTGTTTGTTTCAATGGATCAATGAATCCCCAGTATTTTAGTAGAGTTGGAGGTGGTTGAGGGGCATCCATATGACGTGGAGATCAGATGGGATGGAGGTTGTTTTATTCAACGCCTGGATTATTGGAAAGTACCTTTTACGTGCTTCAAATGTCATAAAACTCAGAATATTCAATAAAACTGCAAAGGGATAATTTTGGAAGATGTAGATGAACTCTTGGATTTAGATGCCTCTCATAATTCACAACAAGGAGAGGATCCTTTTCGGAATTTTCCTATTCCACTAGATGTGGATTTGTCAACTTCATTTGTGGGTAAGTTCTAAAATTCCATTCCCTTATTGCTTGAATTCCTCAATGCTGATGAAATTCTTGGTGCACTAAAGATTTCATCTCCGTTATGTGAGAAGACTTTAACCCCTTCTAGTATCCCTAATCATGTGAGTCATGGTCATATTGAGAATGGGGATTTTCTGTAAAATAAGGATGATTTAGTTTCAGATACCATTTGGATTTGAAGGACTCTAGCTTAATGTCAACTCATGGGGATTTTGTAGCTCCTACTAAGGCTAGGGTTTAGTCTTGCATAGAAGGGTTTTGGGTTGGTGTTACTAGCCTGGTATCTGAAGAACCACATCTTTGTATATATATTTCTTCCTCTCCCATTGAAGATGATATGGCACCCATTATTTCATAACCTTCTCCTCCGAGGGTAAAAAAATTTCGTGACTCTCTAATTAGTAATTCAAATCTTCTTCTTACTATTTATTTTGGTTTAGTTGAGGATAATCAAGATATTACTCCAATTTCCTCTATTAGACAGTATGATGTTGCTACCAAGAAGAGGCCTAAGAAGAAAAATATTTCTCCTAGTAACACTGGTCAAGATCACCAGAATTTTATTAACCCTAAAGTGTCTTCATTATATTCGGTTGCTTCTGCTTTGTATGTAAAGTCGCCTTCCTATAATTCTTTTGGGTTTCTTGGAGCGGACGAGACCCTAAAAGAGGGTTGTTAATTTTATTATTGTCTTTCAATATGCAGGGGATTTTCAGTTATCCCAAAAGAACTGCATTGAAGTGTTTGTTGGATGCTTCTTATCTGGTGATGGTGTTACTTCAAGAAACTATGGCAACTTCTAAAAAAACTTGTGATCTTTTTTTTTCTGAAATTGACTCTCCCTCTTGGAAATGTTGTGGTATTGATGCATGTGGTTTCTCTGGGGGTTTGATGGTGGATTGGAACCTTGTTTATTAAAATTTAAAACCTTATGCTTATGTGGTAGGACTAATGGTGGAGGGAAGGATGAAGGTTTTAAATAGGAGAATTCAGGTTCTTAATATGTATGGTCCTTATCACAGACATTTGGAGTTTTGGGATTCAGTGGTTTTTTTTGTATCCTTAATGGTTAGTCCTTAATTGTTGTTGGCGATCTGAATCTGACTCTCTCTCCGATTGAGGTATGGGGTGCAAGTAAATTTATTGACCCTATGGCCTCGTATTTCAGAGATATATTTGATTCAACGAGGTTAATAGATGTTTGTCCTAGTGTTCTAGTTCCTACGTGGTCAAATGGACGAACTAGTAAGGCAGGAGGAGCTAAGAGGCTTGATAGATTCTTAATGGAAGAATATTTGGTTGGTCATATTCGAATATTTAGATCCTAGGCATATGCTTCTGGGATTTCATACCATAAGATTGATTTTCTTCAATCGGAACTGAAATTCTCTCCCTCTTCATACCCGTTTAAATTTAACAGAACTTGGTTGGAATAAAATGAATTTTGTGAGTTGGTTTCCCAAAAAAGGGACTCATACATGTTTGAGTCTTATTTATCCCTTGCTTATAGATTTCTTAATAAACTTAATTTGCTGAAACTTGATGTTTCAAAGTGGGATAAATTAAAGCAAATGGAAAACACTCTTCAGCTATCCAGAATTGAAGAAGAGATTGTAGGGTTGATGGATATTGTTTATGAGAATTTTTCTCAAAACAGAGGAAGGAGAAGCTTCTCAATTTGGAATATCATAAGGATAAGATTCTTAAACAATATAAGAGTATGTGTAGAATTAAAAGTCAGGAAATATGGGTGTACCATGGCAATAATAACACCAATATTTTTCAGAGATATGAAAATAAAAGGAGAATCCTAATTTCTATTTGGGAGTTAAAAGATAATGATTGTGTTTTTAGAGATAATTCTTAGTATCTTAAAGAAGTTGTTGTTTCCTATTTCAAAGGCATTTATAATGACAGGTCCTCTTCAACTTTAGAAATTCAATTGAAGGTAATGAAAAATTTTCCAAGGTTCTTTAGTCCTAAGGAAGGGTTGGAAGTATGAAAGCATGTTTCGCTGAAGAAGACTAGAGATACTTTACATAATTTTGAGAAAGATAAAAGCCATGTTCCTGACAGGTGGATAGTGTAATTTTTCATTCACTTTTTTGAGTTATTTGGAATGGAAATTCAGGATACGGGGGAAGATATCAGGAAAAAGAAAGTTTCCTAAGGATCTGAATTCTACTTTTATTACCTAAATCCTTTAATGGATATTGTCATATTTATCTATGTAATTTGGTTTATAAAGTTGTGACTAATGTTATATCAAACAAAATTAAACCAACACTGGAGAAGCTCATTTCAAATGAACAATTTGGTTTCAATTAAATCGACAGATCTTAGATGTAGTGGGGGTTGCACAAGAAACTTTACATTCTATCAAGATCAAGCATATTGAGGATTTTATTTTAAAGATGGACCTCATTAAATCTTATGATCGGGTTCACTAGACTTACCTTCATTTTATTCTTATTCATATTGGTTTATCAGTTGATGTCACAAACTAGATTATGGGATGTGTAAACTCAACCTCCTTTGTGGTTTTGATTAATGGTTCTCCTTCTGGTTTCTTCTATGGAAGCAAAGGATTACGGCAAGGTTGTCCTTTATCTCCACCAATTTTTATTTTGGCTATTGAACGTCTCAGTAGGCTTATTAATGAAGCTAATTTTGAAGGAAGGATTAAAGTTATAAAAAATCATGTTTCTCTTTATATCACTCATTTATTATTTGTAGATGATGTGCTCAGTTTTGGGTGTGGAACCAAGGAGGAATGGCAAGTTTATAAGGTTATTGTAGATATTTTCTATGAAGCCTCGGGAATGAAATTAATTCTTGAAAAAAACACATTTTTGGTTAACTGTGCAGATGAGAGGGTTTGTAGTCAGATAGCTTTAATGTTTCCTTTCAAAATGGAAGACATTCATAATGGAATAAAATATCTTGGTTATTTCTAAAACCAAAACGATATAGAATTCAATACTGGTATTGGATGATTCAAAAAGTGGAGAAAACAATAATTTGTTGGACCTCCAGGTGGTTGTCTTTGGGAGGGATAATTGTTCTTGGAAAATCTTACCTAGAGAGAATACATGTTTATTGGCTCTCCTTAGGAATGGTTTGGGTTTCCATACCAAATAATCTTTAATTTTATATGGGTTGGGAACTTGGAACATACTAAGATTCACCTATATTCATGGGAAAGTTTATCTCTTCCAAAGTGTGTGATTGGTTGGGGTTTGAAGAATTTGGGGTTGT
>LPNX010700061.1:200794-229433 GCA_001517045.1 Pseudotsuga menziesii | reverse complement strand
CCCCGATATATATATATATATATATATATATATATAGCTAGTTTAGAAAGTAGCCCAAAAGTTTCTACCAATTAATTGGTGATGTGGAAAAAAATTATCAAGTCATTTAAATTGGAGGAGTCCAAATCATGATTGGTGTTGATCCTATCGTTGGCTTCAATGGGAATTATATATTATCAAACTCCATGCTCTCTTTGTTACATTCAGCTAACATAGAGGTGTTATGTCGGATTAAAGGAAATAGGGCTTCTCTTAGTTCTACTAACTATTGGCGTTCAGCTTCAGATATGGGACTTCCTTCCCATGTTGCAAGAGAATGGAATGATTATGTCAAAAAATTAAATGTAGTTGGTATTTATTTAACTAATAAGTCTGATGAACTTGTGTGGGACTGGAAAAATTCTAATGGATCACTCATTGTGAAAGTGTTCTATGATATTTTAATTGATAGGTCGAATTATAGTGTTCCAAATGGTGGGATTAGAAGTTGTGGAAATGGATACTTCCACAAAGAGTTAGATGTTTCATGTGACTCTGTTTGGAGAATAAAATTCTCACCTAGGATAATCATGTGGCCTAGAACGTGTCAGCTATGTTTTTTTGGAGGAAGAATATGCAGTTCACCTTTTCTCCAAGTGTGTTTTCTTTAGATCGGTGTGGGTCGATATCTTCGAATTATTGCATATTTAGGAAGTTTGGTATCAGAATGATTTTTAGAATTGTGTATCTGGATGGGTGAAGAAATTATTAGATTTTAAAGAACTCCCGATGTTTACTATATGGGAAGTGTGGAAGACACACAATAAGTTAATTTTCGAAGGAAGTAAACCTTCAGTATTCATTGTGAGAAATAGATCAATTAGTTCTTTTTTTAATATTTCAAAGAGAAGGCTATTCCCAAATCTCATCTGCTTATTAATCCAGTGGAGGAGGAAGGTATGGTTTCTGGTTATTTTGGGGGGGGCTTCAAAAACTGGGATTTGTGGATCTAGAATGGCTTTGAGGATTAAGAAATATCATTGTTTACATATTTGGTTGGGATCCTGACATGGAACAAATACCAAAGCTAAACTTATTGCACTTTGGGGACTTTTATGGGTCTCTTGCAAAAAAGGTTTATTTATTATCAAAATCTGGGGTGACTCTAGCATTGTGATATACTGCATGGATGGTTATTCTTCCTTGTAGGTCATCAATCTAGAAAATTGGTTGAATAAAATTGAGGAGTTAAAAGAGTACTTGTCTTATATTTATTTCAATCGTATTTACGGGGAATTAAATAGTTTGCTAGATTCCTTGTCAAAGAAAGTTATTGGGTAAATGGATGGACCCATGTTTTATGAAGAGTAGCCGGATGATTCAGGAATTGTTCTATCTTTAAGTTATGGTGTTTTTTTGTTATTAGTTAATAATGTCTCTGTGTACTCTTGAAACTAATCTGAGACTGTTGGTTTTGGTCCCAAGTTGGTTCTTTTTCAGTAGTATGAAAGTCAATGAAGTATTTTCGTGAAGTTAATCGGTTGATAGAAGTTGTTTGGATAGATTTTGTTTGTGTGTTCATAGTATATCTTTGTGTGTATCCAGAAGGATGGCTTGAACAAATCATGTTATAAGTTTGATTCAATATTTTGAATATCAAGTTGCTATTTTTTCATATGAAAAAAATGTGATTGTTTTCTTGAAATAAAAAGCAAATTTACTTAATAATTATCAAACATGCTAGTATATGTCTTAGAAAAAATATCAGGATCAACATTTTTTCTTGTATTGATATAGATAAATATCGGTGGCCACCCACCTATTCCAGTGGCTCAAAACAATTGTCCATTGTCGCGGTTTCCTAGTTACTTTTCCTACGGTTTTTTGGGTCCCAAACTTTTGGGGCCCTTTTGAGGCCCTAAACGACGTTTTTTTGCAGGGCTATTGAGCACCCAAATCGGAGATCACATGCAAAAGTTATGACCCCAGTAAGTTGATTGTTCAACTAACCACCTTGGGGCCGCAAACTTTATGACGGTTCATCTTCTAGCGTTATGTTTTGGAATTTTGGGGTTCTCACCCTTATGCTTATCATAAATAGGCCATTTTGGCCTCATTTTGTATTCAACTTGGTCCGGATGAGCATAGAAGCCACATCTCTTCTCAGAGATAGCTACCACCATTCTAGCTAGTGTATTTATATTCCGTTCTATTTCCGCTATTTAATAGAATATGTGTTCATTGTATCTTTGTTTTCATTGAAAAATGTATGTGTTTATGATTATGTATATGTTCTTTCATTTCGTTCACACGTAAATCTGGATCATGTATAGTCATAAATTCTTCAAATTGTACTTGTGGTTCCACCTTGAGTAGTTGATTTGGCTAGAAACCAACATAGATCAATTTTAAACCTGGATCTATTAAGCACCGAGAGGAATCCATTTTCTTAAGGTGTAATTTGTTTTTAACTTAAATTTTTTGCACAGCCAAAAAAAATTAAACCTCCATAAATTTGATCCCTCTTGGTGCTTGATAGATCTGGGTTTAAGATGGATTTATGTTGGTTTTATTTTTTTTATTTTATGATTTGACATGGATGTTTTTAATTACTTTCCATTTGGTTTTAATTTTTTATTTTATGGTCCAACATGAATTTTCTTAATTGCTTTTTATTTTTAGTAACATAATGGTAGGTTACGTGATAGCATTCCCCCATATTAAGATGTAGAGAACCTTGCTCCTATCAATGCAATAATTTGGAATTTTTTTTTACATCGATGGCTTAAATTATTTATTTCCCTTGTAAAGTCTTTCTCTATCCTTCGAGTTCTTTCGAAGACCTGGCTTGCATTTCGTAATTTTCAGAAAATATAAACATAATTTGAATTGCTTCCTCAAGAAATTATACGAGGTTATAGTATATCAACCGTAAAAATATGTACACGGTTTAGGGTATGAAAAACTAGCATATCGTTAGAGTATTACCTATGAAAAACTTACACACTATAGTGATTCTATGAACTTCCCTCCAATTGAGATATGGCTATGTTCCCTTGCTTGAGGTCCTAAAGTTCATTGAATTTCTCTAAGTAAATATTCTCAAAGATATATTTATCCGCAAAATACCTCTTGAAGTGTTTCCATACAATTTTATATATTTGAGCGCCTTGACTTGATTTTAGTGTTCCTACCACATAAATTCCTTTCCTTGTAGATTATTAATAGCAACTATAGGTTTCATGTTCCTATCCTTGTAGATTATTAATAGCAACTATAGGTTTCATGTTCCTATGATAGTCATGAAGCATGAAGTATTTCCTCATGCCCAAGATTCATGGCTTGGATTCTTATTCAAATTTGGTTCCATTATGAAAAGTGGGTGATTTTTCTTTGTAAGGTTATTCCTTCAAGTTTTCTTTAAATGACCTCTTCCTTTATGGATACCTGTAGAATATGGAGGACTACTTGATAAACCTTTATATTCACTAGAAAATGGTGATTGTGATTCATGGAAACTCCTTATAGGATCTTTTATCAAACTACTTTTTTTCCCAATAGCTTTATTTGAGCTTTGTTTTTGGTGTAGTTGCTTATGGGTTTCAATCAAACTTTGGAGCAACTAAGCAGTGGCTAGCTAACTATGTTTGTCTTAAGCTTGCAATGGTATCCCATTGTCTTCCTTCAAGATCCTTATGTTCTCAAAGATATATTGAAGTTTCTTTCAATATCTTTACCATTTATATTTGTCTAAATATTTCAAGTTTTTTTCAATTGTAAATATTTTGTGATTCTTCCTCATCAACAACTTTTATCAAGACCAATCCTAAAGATTTATTATACTAACATTTTCAAAATATTAAAATGATTTTCAATCAAATGAGTGTACAATTCTATCTTCTTCAAAGTGATATTTCCAACCACTATAAGTTATCTCCAAACCAATATGAAAGTGAATAGTTGTAGCCTTAAGTTATCCAATTTTGTTGGTGCAACTAAGGTCCAAGGCCATCTTTTATCGTCAATGGTAGAAAAACATATGATATTTGAAGTGTGTGTGTGGGTTTGGGTTGGTGGGTGCACGCACACATGCATGTGTGTATTCCCAAGGAAAAACTCATATGGAAAACCATGATATGTTTCCTCACATTCATGGTTGATATCCCTAGTAAACCCATCGTTGTAGACTATTACGCCTAAGTAGAGTGAATTTTGAACTAATCACCTATTGGCACAAAACAAGCTAGTTTACCAACTATATCATCAACAATCAATTGAGTTAACTTCTTGGGATATATACTAATATATAAATATTGGAGATGGAATAAATAAGGTGTTTAAGAAATAACTTTGGACAATGTGTACAAATGGTTTCCAAATAAGCCAATTCCAATAAAGTATGGAGAGCCAAATCAAAGGAGAAGCCTTGGTTGTATGGACTAAAATCCATTTGGGAGTGGCATATTGAAATTTAAAATATATGTTTTATATGGTCCTCACTACATGAAGTATTTTGCATAGGGAAACATCTGAAATACATGGAAATCCCGCAATCCAAACACACATTATGTGGCAAGAATGAGACTCCAAAACACTTGTTATATTTCACAAATAAGCTCAACAATCTTGGTATTTGGCATTTAATCTTTGGCATTCCTTGTTCCTAACCAATATTACCTTAAGGTTACCTCATTGGTAGATTCTCTTAACGAGTTTGTAGTTTAACACAATGTATCATTGGATTGGAGTTGTATTTTGTATCACCTTTGAAAAACACAACATGACACAAATTTTATCTAAAAGGGAGGGTACATAATGTATTCCCATATACATTTGCAGATACAGTTGTAAACTTAGAAGGTCAAGATGGAAATAGCTCACATGCATGAGATAATAGAATATTGGATCAGTGCACCATGTACCATGAGCAGGGTGCCACTTAAATATCACTCTTTAATTTGCTCTTCTTATTCTCAAGTTTCTAACGGTCATTAAGTTACACCAAAAAATGAAGTCCAAGTTATAAGAGAGCATCGAGCTAGGCATAGGAGTCGACCCCTGCCAAAAGACACATAATTCCCTCAATTTGCCAAGTTTCATATTGGTCCTCTAGCCATATGATAACCACATTGTATTGAAGAACCCAAATATGGAAAATATTGGTGGAAGCCCACCATGGTCAATCCTAAGATCACAATTGAAGGATAGATTACTCCTCTTGACAAAAAAAACTCCCTCTTGATGCAAGTTTGAGCTCTACATTTCCTTGATGTATATGTTCACTCTTTCCAACTAGCATGGAGATTATGTGTTTAGTGCATTATACCTTTGGAAATGTGGTACTTTATGAATTTTTTTAAATAACTAAAAATATTATTCGTGCACCACAAACCCATCACATCACCAATATTATCGATGCGTCGCTTTTGAGTAAAGTAAAAAATAAAAATATTGTTGGGAGGTGAAGTCAATATCCAAATATCTATTATTCTTCCTATAGAGTACATGATTGGGTCCATGTGTGATTCATATTCATCAAGGGATTGAAAATCCCCACACTACTCAAGGTTTTGGGGGAAAATACCTGCATCTGAGGGTTTAGTGACAGAACCCCTAAGGAAAAACTTATGGAACTTTCCAGCATATTCAGTTCCTTTTGGAGCCCTATTATGTATTGTATAAAAGTGAAATGAGCCCTGGCATTGTTGTACAAGAAAGCATTGTAATTTTTTTTTCTAAGTAATAAAAAAATTGAATTTTCTATTGCCCAATGGTCTTACTTGTGCACAACAGAGTTTCTACATAAATTTCATGTTCTAATGTCATTTTTTTTTGCTTCTATTTTTATATTTTCCTAACAAATATTAAACCAAATTTTCATTTCACATTAACTCAATGCTTTAGACCCATTTAATCACTCATACTGAGTATTCCCTACAATCGACCCATTGTTCAGTGTTATTAGATTTCTTGATTTCTCGATTCATGTGTTTCCATAATCGATTTGTGTTCATTTTGGAATTTTCCAAAAATAATACTAGATTTTTCATTTGTTCTCTACATTACAACCCTGACTCCTTAGACCAGAAGAGATTTGATTTACAATTTCAGTAGATTAAAAAAATTAAAATAAACTTTAATCTAACTGATTTTATTTTTGAATTTTTTTCATTGATGTGGCGTCACTCGATGTCCAACTCACAATATCGATCAAATTTGGTTTATAAACCACATTGTTCACAATGTTCCTTTACATCTTCTGTTTATTGATTTTATTATTGATTTTTTTTTCGTTGATGTGGCCTCGCTCGATGTTCAAGTCACAATATCAATCAAATTTGGTTTATAAACCACATTGTTCACAATGTTTCTTTACATCTTATGTTTGTGGAAATTTCATGCGCTCTTTAATGCACTTTTAAATGTACTATTGCACCATTATAATGCTCTTATCTAAGCACCATCGTTGTACTTTTAATTCCGTAACATATTACATTGTGCATTTATTTGTATTGTTACATTGATGTGGTGCTCCTGTAAAAGCTTTGTGGTAGTGCATTGGTTGTACCATGGTGGTGCTTGAAATTGTTGAAGACAACATTATTTACGATGTATTATGTTAAATTTAGTAACAACATCTTTAATGGTAAGCTTAAAAACTATAATGCAACACTATAGTGCACGTAGATAAACTAGTCACCCCACAAAATTTTACATATTTTTATGAAGAAAGATATTTTTGATATTGAATCAATATTACAGTTATTAATTAAGTAGAATTTATTTATTTTAGGGATATATATGTTGATGAGATTCGTATGTGAATGAAGGACAACCACAATTGTAGCATACCCAGCATACCCAGTCGCCTCTTTCGACCATTGAGACCACAGGGTACTCAAATTTCATATAAAAAATCACCATTTAATCCAAATACTTTTTTAATAAACACATCTAATTTAACAGTGGGAAATAAATATACATAGTCGCCCAAAATTATCTTATGCGTACATTTTATTTTACAGGAAATTCAAACATAAAATACACACATGCCATGCCAATCAATTCCATGCACTTAAACATTCATAAAATAGTAAATTAAACAACGTGTAAAGACATATTTAATTTCATGCCATCCATATTCGGAGAGACACTTGTCTTTTTAATTGATTCTTCTCCAATTGGTTGCAGGTGAAGCACGTTCCTCCCATCCATAGGCTCTTTCAAGTCATATCTTACTTTGACAGACCACCCCCGAGTTAGGGCTATCGATCCACAAGGGAAAAGTGTCTTCCTACGAATTCTAAGCAACTTGATATTTCATGCAACCCACTGGTGCATAAACCCCTTCCACAATTGTCCCAGTCCTCAATTCTCCTTCCCCACCAACCTACACAACACCAGGAACAAACCCCTTTCTTTGAGCTAACATTGCCTCAGGTATCCTCTAGTTCCCTTCTTGTGCTCCAGCATAGGATGGACAGGAAGTCTCCAAATTGGGAGAGTCCAAAGCACAAGTTGCAAGCTAGGTTCCTCTCATGCACTAGTCTACCAAGGTCAATAGCATGGAATACTCCAAATTCCATCGACAATCCATTTTATACAAATACTTTAGATTTCGATGTGGACCATCCACATGGAACCAAGTTTCCCCTCTTAATATTTTTTTTAAATAATTAAATAATGATTTAATTAAAGCATGGCTCTTAATCATGGTTTAGGAACTTTGGGTCAAATAGCTAAGGCTAAGGAAATAAACTTAAGCTCAGTAAGGTCATTTTCCCTTAACCCACTATAACTTTCCCACTTGTGGAATCATAGTCATCAATATCTTCTTAGTCCTTCTTCCTCTATAACCATTAGATATTTTATATTAATATCAAAATGTACATATTTACATAGTATTGGTCACCATGACCATTTGCTTCTGGATTCTATCCTTTTACATCAATATTTACAAATTTACTTTACGAGGTCAAAATTGGGGTATTACAACAACAACCACAAATCAACCATACAATTGCAATCGTAGATGGGATGCTAGGGAGAGGGCGGGGGGGATTTTATTCCTTCTCCAATTACACCTTAGAATCGCTAGTTTTTTGTAGAATGTTGGCCTCCGCAAGTTTTATAAGGAGACTAACTCCCTTAGGGTGGACACTAAGTTATCTGCATATTTGACTCTTCATTGGGATCATGCCAAGCAAGCCTTTAGGGTTGGCCTTAGTATGTGGCATCGACCCACAAAGGAGGATGTTTATTTAATCATCAGGATACCAAGAGGGGGGCATATTTTCTCCATTTCCCATATCTATTGCCTAGTTTTATAGGGGAAAATAATATGGAATATGTGTATATATATGTTAGTGTGACCATTTTTCACCCTAATGAACTCCAAGTTATTTTGGGGCAGTTTAGATTACCTATTTTTCAATCACAAGAGGTTGGTTGCTTGGGTCTTTTAATCATTACGTTAGTGCAACATATAACTAATGGGCAGTGCACTAGTTGTCTTTTGTTATACTACATAGGTTGTTTATTTTGGAGGATAGGATGATCAAGTGGTCTACCATTTTTTACTATAGTTTTGTATTACTTTGGATCATTGTCGTAGCATGTTGGAGGGGGTACGTCTCTTTTACTTTGCTTTAGAGTTATTTACTGTATTTTTTTAGAGGATTTCAGCAAATCGAATTACATTTGACCACCATCCTCCTAGGTTAATGAGTGATGTGCATATGCACATATGGGGGTATATTTTTCCCAAGAGGGATCAACCAAAGTACCTATGTAGTCCAGTGGGTGAAAAGGTTTTATCTTTGTTACATGGTGAGGATGATCACGTCCTCGATCTTAATATATAGTTTTCATATTTAGGGACGTACTAGAAAGGATGTCGAAACATATAGATTATTGCATTTGATCCATGGACATGATAGCTAATATTATCATTATCTTTTTATTATTTTAGTTGCATATCTTTTTCTTATTTAATACACATGTAATTGATTATAATATTTTTCTTAAGTTGTCTAATTATTATTGTCGATTATTTTGTAGATTTTGAAACATACATTTAGGGAAAATACTCCTACCGATCTTGATGTAGATATGGAGGACGATGATGAGCTATCTTAATGGCATATATCACTTGGGCCACATGCCATAAAGAACGGATTATAGATTTCATCACCAGGGGCCATATATCCATTGTGTACATGGTTGGATCACTATGGAGTGGCAATAGGTTGACCTATTCATTGAACAATATCCTAACCTTGCATAGATATATGCGATCCTTCCCAACAATATGAAATTATTATGTGTCATATTGTTGGTATCCCCATCTTAGTGTTGAGGAAATGTGATGAGTTGAGATATGTACTCATTCATCTTGTTCATTCACTTCAAGTTCGAATGATGAGACTCCTTTGCCACCTCCTCCTCCTTCTCCATCATATCCTCCCTCCCCACTATCTACTCCTCCTCCATCATGTCTTCCTCCACCATTTCCCCCATCTGCACAGTTAGATACACCATTTTCCAATCCACTTAGAACTCCACCTGCATAGTCAACTACACCAATTCATCATTGGATCCATTACATTAGTCAATTGTGCAATCTATCAACCCATATCACCCACTTATGTAGTCAACTATGACATCCATTGACCATCCATTAATCCACCTATGTAGTCAGCTACACCATCCACCTATCCATCCTTGGATCCACTAGCTCAGTCAATTATAACATCATTTGATCCATCACCTGCACCTACCTTGTCAGATACACTAGCCACCAATCCACATAAAATTGTACATTCATAGTTGGCTACACCATTGACTAATCTATCATTTGATCCACCAACAATTAACTAGTACATGTTGTTATGTATATTGATTACTGCAATGTATATTTGACAATTACATTTGACTTTAGATATATAATTCACACACACACACACACATTTATTTTGATATTACCATTCATGTATATTATGTATTTTCATATCATGTCAATGTTGATCTTATTTGATTTATAAAATAACACACACACACACACACGGCTTGATCGATGCAATGGGGACGGAGCGCACGAATACTGGCTTGATCCCATCAACCAGAAAGAGGGTTTGGCAGGCGACGGTCACTAGCTACGGCTAGGGGTCTGATCGTGATTTTAGTGCTTTTTTACCCAGGCAATGCCTTCGCTTGAATCCAAAGATTCTTGATGGACCGGTTTTATTGTATTTTGTGACGGAGGCAGGTGGTTAGGGTTGGTCGATGGTTGAGGAAGCTTGTAGCGCCTCGTGACTGTCACGATTTCCTTACTGGCAGCTATGGCGGATTTGGATGAAGTTGACTATTCAAGTGACAGGTTAGAGAGCTCTGACATCTGGGAAGTGCCAGGTGGAGGGATGATGGAGCGAAGGGTGGACATCCCCAGACTGGGTCAGGAGGAACATGATTTGGCCAGTTTTTTGCCGTTTAGGCTGGAAGACCTTACATATTCATCGAAATTTCTCGTGTTCTCGCCAGTAGAGCAGTTGCCGGTTGATTACAAAATTGATTCCCTCTCACATTTGCCTGAGGATTTTCTGGGATGCCAGAGTTGGCGGGAGGTGGGTTCTCTCTTTCCCCAGAATCATGGGTTTCCGGCTACAGACTTTCAAGGCGGGTTTGAGGTTGTGAAGGGGTCTAAGCAGGTGGAAGCAGACGGGGAGGCTGGACAGGTTCTGCAGGGCAAGGGATCCAGTGGAGAAATTTCAGAGGAAGAGTGGCGGGATCCGTTGGGTGTAGCAGAGCAGAGTGGGTTTGGATCACCTTGTCAGGTCAGCACTGCTGGTGGTAAAGGGGATTTGGGGGGGCTTGTTGGACGGCAAGCGGTGGAAGGTGGATGTGAAAAGAGACGCAGAAGGAATTGGGTCAAAACAAAGCAGGTCCGTAACTATGCAGTGGGGGAAGATTTAGCTTGGGATGGTGTGTTGCAGATGGCTAATTGCACTCTGGTAGGGAGGGTTCTGGGGAGGCAGTTTGCTAAGAAGACTATCCAGGACTGGGCTGTGGTCTCTTGGAGTGTTCAGCTTGGTTATGTTCCGTTAGTGGATATGCTGAACAAGGGCTGGTTCGCGATCAATTTGACGAAGGAGGAGGACCTTCGATGGATTCAGAATAAGAGTTGGCATATCGATCACTCACCTGTCCTTTTGAAACCTTGGCACCCTCTATTTGACGCCAGCAAAGAAAGGGTGGATGTCCTTCCTATCTGGGTGAGGCTTCCAGCGCTCCCACTTCACTTCTGGGATTTGTCCCATTTCAGGTGGATTGGAAATATTTTGGGATCCTTCTTGGAGGCGGATCTCTCCTTTTTAGAAACTCATGAGAAGAAGGTAGCTCGCATATTGGTGAATTTAAACCTCAGGGAGGGTCTGGCTGAAAATATTAATCTGGACTGGGGACCGGTGATTATCCCTCAATTACTGGATTATGAGAACGTTCCGTTCAGATGTAGGCGTTGTCATGCTTATGGGCACCCTGTCTCGTCATGCACTTTGCAGATGCGCTCAGCTAGTGGAAGCAGAAGGAAAGGTACTTCGGATTCCCGGGAGGAACTAGTTGAGAAGATTATTGAGCCCTCTGTTTCTACAAAGACCTCTGCAGATGTACTGAACAGTGCGTCGGTTTGTGTAGATCCATTCTTTACAGGCCATGTGGTGGACGTCGGGCCATCAGTCCAGCCTTCTATGGCCTCAGTTCTGGTTACTGATGATACTCCTGGGGAACCCACTTGCCTGGGTTTTCCCTAGTTATCTAATTTCTCAAATGTTAACTTGTTCCTGAATAATGTTTCTTTTCTTGGTTATGATTGGATTGAAGGATTGAGGAAGCTCTCCTTATCAAGTCAGATTGGTTCATCTCTGCCTCCCCCCTTGCCCGTTTTCCCAGCTGTGGCCGCCCCGGGAGTGGTTTCTCTTCCAGCCGCAGTTTCTACTGTTTTGGTTTCTGATCCTTTTCCTTCTATAGAAGAACCTTCTACCGATGTTTTTGTGGTTACTCTTCCAGCCGCAGCTTCTACTGTTTTGGTTTCTGATACTATTCCTTCTATAGAAGTACCTTCTACCGATGTTTTTGAACATGTCCCCGAATCTCTCCCTGAGGCATCCTGCTCTTCTCCCTCAGAGTCCACGGATCTGGGTTACTTCCTAAGATCCAGTAAAAAGACTACGACTGGGTTGGGTAAAGTCTCCTCGCCTGTGCGAAGAGGGCGAGGTAGAAAGACTAATATTTTTAAGGCACAGTCCAGAGCTAAGGTGGATCTGCAGGAAGATAAACAACAATCGATTGAAAAGGCCCTTAGAGCGGAGAAGGCCAGGAATAAAGGGCGATAATGAAAATTATGTCTTTCAACTGTCGAGGTCTGGCTGGGCCTGTTAAGAAATCAGCCTTCATAAGGGTGCTTAATCTTGAACACCCGGATGTGATTTTGCTACAAGAGACTTTAGGAGTAGGAGAGGTGATTCAGGCGAGGCTGGCAAATTGGTTACCTGGTTGGGCTTTTGTGACTCTGGATGCAAGAGGTAGATCTGGGGGCCTGGCGATGGGATGGAAGAAGAACTGCATGAAGCTGATAAATGCTTGGGGGATGGAGGCTGTGCTGGGAGCTGAGGTTTTTTCTGAAGAATTGGGGATCTCATTAACGGTGGTTAATGTCTATGGACCTTATTTGAACAGAGCCCCTTTTTGGGACTCCCTGCTACAAAATCCTTTGGTGAATGGTGATTCACTGGTGATCGGTGGTGATTTTAATTTTTCGATGGGCCTAAATGAGGTCTGGGGTCCTCGTGCACAAGTGGATTCTCTGGCGGGCTTCTTTATTCAGAAATTGGTGGAGAAGGGTCTGTTGGATATTGAGCCTGTTAAACTCAAGCCAACCTGGAGGAACAATCGAAGTGGGGATGCTAGGGTGGCTAAAAGGATAGACCGCTTTCTGGTAGCGGAACAGTTGGTGGACAATATTTTCTTAGTTAGGCAATGTGTGGGCAGCGAGGGAATGTCTGACCATTTTCCTATATTTTTTGAATTAAAAAAGGGGCCCATCAACCCCCCAAGCCCTTTAAAAATCAATAAACTATGGCTACAGGATGAGACTTTCAAAGAACTCTTTCTATCACACTGGATCCCTATTGTGGGGGCTGATGATAGATCAGCTGCTAGGTAGTTTGCTGATAATATTAAAAGGATAAAGGTGATTATCAAGGCCTGGGCAGTTGCGAAAAGAAGCAGGGAAGATGTCAACCTGAAAATAATAGAAGATGAACTTCTGCTGATTTATGAAGGAGAAGGTGGTGGACTCACATCACAAGAGTCTAAGGAGGCCTTGTCAAGGATGGAGGGTAGGCGCAATACCTTACTGGTGGAAAGAGAGGAAACTTGGAGACTCAAAAGCAGAGCTATATGGCTGGAATGTGGGGACGACAACTCTAAGTTTTTTCATGCATATGCCAGAGGTAGGAAGGTGGCTAACACCATTTGGTCCCTGCAGGACGAGGTGGGAACTACCCATGTTACTTTTGAAGAAGAGGCAAGATGTGGGGTGAATCACTTTCAGCATTTGTTCAAAGCCCCTCAACAGGCCACTATTGAAGAGGTCATAAGAATAGCTCGGGTGTTTCCACGTTTTGTGGATGAGGCGGGGAACAGGGATCTTATGAAGGAAGTGACGGAAGAGGAACTTAAGAAGGTTATGGGCAGTTTCCAGAAAGATAAAATCTCAGGGCCAGATGGCTGGACGATAGATTTCTTTATGGACCTCTATGATATCCTGGGGAAGGATCTGTTGCAGGTAATAGAAGATTCAAGGTCGTCGGGTTGGATCCCGGCCAGTTTAAACTCCACTTTTATTGCCCTTATTCCAAAGTCTAATAATGCCCTTTCCCTCAACAATTTCAGACCAATCTCCTTGTGCAACTGTGTCTACAAGATTATTTCAAAAGTTATTTCAATAAGACTGAAAGCTATACTCTCAGAACATATTTCTGCCAAACAGTTTGGTTTTCTAGAAGGGCGTCAGATCCATGAGGCAATAGGGGTTGCACAAGAAGGACTTCATAGCTTAAAGACCAAGAGGCTAAAGGGGGCTATTATCAAAATCAATCTTTCTAAGGCTTATGACAAAGTTAGCTGGCTTTATCTAAGGTTGCTTCTTACTCATCTAGGTTTTTGCATCAATTTCATAAGATGGATTATGTCTTGCATAACTGTTGTCTCTTTTTCTGTTCTAATTAATGGAGTGGCCTCTCTCTTTTTTCATGCCGAGAGAGGTCTTAGACAAGGTTGTCCGCTGTCTCTGCTTCTTTTCTTGCTGGTTGCCGAAGGTCTTAGCAGGGCTATTAGATCAGCTAAAGCTGAAGGAAGATTCTCTGGGATACAGCTAGCTCCGCAATTACATTTAACACACCTACTCTTTGTGGATGATGTTCTGATTTTCTGCTCTGGCAATAGAGGAGAGTCGAGAGTACTACAGGATATCTTGGACCTTTTCACAAAGGCCACTGGTATGGAGATTAATATGGGCAAATCCTCTTTGACTACCCATCTACTAAGACCGGAAGAGGTGGCTGAACTCTTGAGGTTTTTTCCCTACAACACAGCAGGCCTAGAGGAAGGGATAAAATACCTTGGTTTCTCTCTGAAAGCAAATTTGTGTCGGAAACAAGATTGGTTTTGGCTGGTAGGGAAGGTAGAGAAGCGTCTTATGGTCTGGAGCCACAAGTGGATTTTTAGAGCAGGATGCTTAGTCTTAGTCAAAGCGGTTCTAGAGGCAATTCTGGTGTTTTGGATGTCTTTATCATGGATCCCGAAAGGGATTCTTGAGAGGATAAGGAAGGTCTGCTTCAGATTTCTATGGAGCGGTAAAAAGGTAGAACAGATTACTTCATGGGTTAGTTGGAAAAGGATCGATGTTCCAAAAGGTCTTCGTGGATGGGGTCTAAAGGACATCTTTTTATTTTCGAAAGCTCTGGCTGCTAAGGGAGGGTTGAGGATGGTGAAGACTAATAGTCTGTGGAGTAGGGTGATTAAACAGAAATACCTCTTTGGAGAGAGTATCACAGACTGGATCAGGAATCCCAGGAAATCTCACACAGGGGGTTCGGTGATATGGAAAGCAATTGTAAAATCATTTCATTTGATCGAAACCAACCTGGCTTGGGATGTGGGAAATGGGGAAAGTGTTTTGATTGGCAGGGATCCTTGTATGGGCAGCAATCTATAGCATCACCTTCCAAATGATGTAATTGATGTGTTAGGCCAAAGAGGGATCACATCTCTAATTCATCTAGCAGTTCCAAGGCCTGATGAGCCGTGGTTTCAATTCTGGAGAAGGGCCACTTCACTTGGGCTGGGGGAAAGGGAGACCGGTTTTATGGATCACTACCTAAGGGAGTTGGACCGGGTGAATATCTTACTTACTGAACAGGAAGATACACTGGTATGGGAGGCTGATCCGGAGGTAGTATATACACCAAAGGCTGGGTATCTCTGTCTTTGCGCTGGAATGGAGCAAAGGGAGGAAGTATGGTGGTGGAAGCCTTTGTGGCATCTCAGATGTCCAACAAAATCTAAGCTGTTTATGTGGTGTGTATTAAATAATAAAGTCCCTACTTGGGATGTGCTGCAGAGGAGATCCTTTCAGGGACCAGGCTGGTGTGTTCTTTGTAAAAGGGAGATGGAATCCAGCGATCACTTGTTCCTTTCTTGTTCTTTTTCGATTAATGTATGGAGAGAAGTGTCCACACTGACCGGATTCCTTTGCCAGTGGGAAGGGGCTTCTGTTGGGGCTGCGTGGGATTCCTGGTGGCGGAGGACACCACAAAAACAACGTAAAATTCTTCCTCTGCTGGTCATCTGGGGGATTTGGATGGCACAAAATAAGGCCATCTTTCAAGACATCACAAGTATCCCGGCGATCACTGGTATTATGGATGTGGGTTTCTACAAATCCTATCCGGAACACATTAGAGTGGCACGTGAACGAAGGTTACTTGAAGTGGAAATTGTTAGAACGTTACCATGGGCATATTTTGACGGGGCTGCTCAAGATAACATATGTGGAGGAGGAGCTGTACTGTTCTTAGCAGAGTCTCATTTTTTTGTCATGTCTATGGGATTAGGGGAGGGCACAAATAATTTCGCCGAGCTCATGAGCCTCAAGCTGCTGCTGATCTTTGCATTAGAAAAAGGATGCAATGACCTTAATTTTCTTGGCGATTCAATGAATGTAATAAATTGGATCAACCAGATTCAAGAATGTAGGCATCTAAGATTAGCACATACTCTTCTTTCTATCAGACTGCTTCTTAGTCGTTTTAACTCTTTTTCATGCCGGCATGTATACAGAGAAAACAACAAGGAAGCGGACAAAGCTTCCAAGGAAGGGCTCCGGATGGCAACAGGAAATTGGATGATAAAAGAAACTTTTGAAGGCAGAACTCAGGATTACTATCATCGGCCATTTATAGAAATACTATGATACTAGACTTGTTCATATTTTGTTATGGAACAGCTGACAGTTTGCAGCATATTACATGTTTCAAGACTAAATACAAATATTTTTGTATATTTTTGAGTCCTATGGACCGAATCTGTTCTCTGAAAAAAGCATCTGGGTATGCTCTCTTAAAATATTTGACTGAAGGCATTACAGCCTCTACACAGGTATCAGTTTTTTATCATCGAAATTCACGCTGAGTGAATCTACTAAAATGTAATTTTGATCTCAAAAGATGAATGAAATTACGCTTTTTTTTCTTGGGAAAAACACACACACACATATTCTGATTTTTATATTAGCATTCATGTATATTATGTATTTTTATATCATGTCAATGTTGATCTTGTTTTATTAATAAAATATATTTTTTGTATGTTAAATTATTAACATTATTAATGATTTCTATGTTTCAAATTAAAGTATGAGATCTATCACTCATTTCAATTTTGAGATGTCGTATAATGTTTAACTATAGTTATATGAAATTGTTTAATTTGAATTATGATTGCTAAAACTTATAATAATTTAATACCATATAATGTTTTAAATATTTTTCAAGGTGAAATGGTTGTTGTCCAAAAGGTTAGAATGTATCGATTCAACAAGTTTACAAAATTGATTAAATGATTCAATCAATGATTGCATTATCTGGTTTTTTTTAAATGGCATAATTTGATTATTCATTCAATCCATATGCTTCTAATATATAAATGTATATCAAAGAACCCTACCCTCAATAATTCTAAACATATTTGACTACAAAATATTTTGCAAAACAGTGTATATTTATGCCGCATCCACCATATTCTTTGAGAACAACAATTTTCTTCCAAAAAACCCAAGGGAAATCCCTTTTGTCCCTATCACTCACCCACATAAATCTAAAGTTAAGTTTCCTAATATGATCCAAGACCCATTATGGAATAAAATTCAAAGACACCCAATAAAACAGGATGGATTCAAAAATATATTTCATCGAGATTAATCTACCCCTCCTAAGATAATTGCATATTCCACTAGACAGAGAGACACTTTTCAACCTGTGTAATCATCCATCCCCAATCTCTTTTGGTGTAATCATTCAATTTAAGGAAAAACTACAAATATTGTATACATGACTAAAGATCCAACTAAGAGAAAGGAAATAAATGAGAAAAAAAAATCCTCTTCACTGATCTCTGGAAAAAAAAAAAAACTGAAGATTTATCAATATTAATCTACATCCCAAAAACCGTACAATAAAGATCCAATATTCCTTGAGTTTGAGGGAATCCCCATGAGATACATCACAAAAAATGAGAATACCATCTATAAATAATATATGTGGAGCTAATAAGGTTATGCCCATCATAATCCCTTCATATGTTATTATTCCTTTATCATGCACAAGAGTTATGATTATCCCCTCAACCAGAAGAATGAATAAGAGTTGTGACATAGGAATTCCTTATCTAAGTCCATGTCATGTTCTGGAAAAAAAATTATCTATAACCAATAACTAGAACATCGAAGGAAATTGAATTGGTGCAGCAAATTACCCAATTAACAAATTGAATGCAAAACCCCTTATGGATGAGAAAGAAGGGAAGATAAATCCAACTAACTATATCCTAATATTTGGATGACTCTACCTTTAAAACCATAAGCGGCAACCTTTTGTTTTGATAGCAAGGAATTCCTCCTAAGCCATTCCAATAGTTTCATGAATTTGCTTACCAAGTAGCAAGTTCTTCACCCTTCTAGCAATTACTTTGGTATTATTTTATGTGTCCAATTACACAAGGAAATGGGCCTAAACTCTTTAAATTTGTTAGGATTATACAATTTAGGTATGAGAGAAATAAAGGTAGAATTAAAGGGTACCGGCATTGCACTTGAGGACCTATAATTCTCAATAAATCTAAGCATCTCCTCCTTAATATTCATATAAACCTAGGAAAAACCCAATAGGCTAGCCATTTTTGGAAACCTCTTTTAGCTCATTTTTGGAAACCTACTCCAACATAATGGCATTATCTTCCTCATAAATAAAGCTAGGAAACAAAGTATACTTCTTAACCACCTCCATTATGGTAGCTGTATTGTATTCCTTGAAAACAACATTGAAATTATCCACCCATGTCTTAAAAATATCCTCAAACATGATGCCATCAATCCATCTAATCTCTACACTTTCCAAATGGTATTCACATTTTTATGTGGTTCACAAAATGGTGGAAATTATGGTATTCTCCTCACCTTTTCCCAACAATAATGCTCTACTTTAATGCACCTTGCAACCTCTTTGTTATATAATAAAGATATTTTCCTCTTCTCTGACTGAAAATAAATAAATAAATAAAAATCCTACAATGTGAACTTCAATTAAAAAACCTACCAAGTCTTAAAAATACAAAACCTCCAACTGAGCTTCAACATCATTTAGGTACCTAACTTGTCTTATCCTCTTATCATGATCCTATTTAACATATGTTTGCTTCACCTTCTTAAAATTTGACTCCAATTGAATGATTGTGGATTCTCATATGGAATTATCAAAAGGAAACCCCTAGTTATTTATTAAATTGATAAAATATTTATCCTTATATAAGGCATTAACCTGAGTTAGACAAATATTTGATTTTCTAACCTTGCCAACCTCCTTACACCCTTTTCCCTCAATAACAAATAGACCCAATTCCACACCACCTTTAGAATCTCCTAAACCATCTTCTCTAGATCTACAAAAGCATTAATTTTGGCCTCCTAATGGACCTTCATCCTTCATTGAAGGTGGTTGATTAAAGAGCTCAAATCTAATCCTAGTGTTGGATGAAGGACCATCAAAATGTAAGGTAGTTATATCACATAGTAAGGTACCAAAAACTATATGATATAGGTCACCCCTCATTACAAATAACCCTAAAATATTCACACCCTCCAAAGAATTTCTCAAAACATACAACAGTCTCCACATCAATCCATAAACCCTAAAAAATGGAAGAAAGTTTTTTTGAAGGGGGCAATTCCTTCATAGACATAGCCTTAACAAACTCGTGACCATATGGAGCCATTGGGATCACACATGATAAGCAACTGGAATTGATACATTTTCCATTACCGAGAGTAATTCCTTAACTGATGAAAACACTTGTACTATAGTAGTAGTTTCAACATCCAGTTGACCAACTACCTCACCACCCTAGTCATGAATAGGAAAAAACTAGATCCAATATTCCAATCCTTTGTAATTCTCATTTCTTAAGTTAAAACTATCAAGAAAAGGCTCCACATCTTTGACTCCATACACATTTCAATCCTCAACTTATGATTTTTAACAAAAGTTTTATGGTATACATTTAACAAATGACCACATTTATGACTCCAAACATATTTGAAAGGAACATCATGATAATCAATCACCCGATTAAAAGAGTTATCCCCCTTCTAAAAAACCAACTCACCAACCAAACCTTATTTAAAGTCTAGACCCAGCAAAATTTGGGCAATAGCCATATTCCTTGAACAACAAAAACTCATGTAGACCTCAACAAGTGACCTCGATGAGTTTCCAATCACATTTAAAACCTCGAACAATCCAAATTCCACAGAGAGCCCCAACAATTCAACCTACATAAGCATAAAGTCAATTTTCCCCACATGAGCATCAAAGAAAGAAAATCATCTTTTGAGATGCAACATACTCGATCCCCACTTCCAACTAGGTTCTATGATTTTTTAGCATCCCCTACGAAACTATAAATGAAATCCATCCAGCCATGAACAATCAAAAGGCACTTTAGCATGTATGCTTATATCATAATCCATATCTATGAAACCAAATAACTTTTGAATTATCACACTTCCTTCTCCATCGAAAACGACCCACCAAGGTTTAGCCACTATATCCACAACTTCTTGTATATGGATGTCATTGCTTAATACGAATTTGAATGGATTAGGTTTTTTTAACATGCTTCATTTTTGGATTTATGACACAAATTCCACCAACCTCATGCTCTATCACTTTGGACCCATCCATAAGGTTTTTGGTTAAGTGGGAAAGGGTTGATGAAACACCATTGAATACCTAGAATTGTAAGCCCTCCTTAGCAAAAGAAGGTTCCACACTTGTAGGAAAAAACCCACACAACTTACCACTAGTGGCCACAACTTGAATGTTCGTACTTCTCTGGTTACTAACCATAATGATTTACACCTATTTTAGACAAACATTTAATCCCCCATTCAAATTGCCCAATAAATGTAAAGGAGCCCCCACAAATTGAGAAGGAGACACACAAAGGCTTGTCTCATGCAAGTGAAAAATATGAATCCCTACTCATGAAGCAGTCTATCTCTCATCTGGCATATGGGAAAATTAAATGATTGAAACCACAATAACCACTAGAAAGAGAAAGATTGGAAACCATCAGATAACTTGACAATTGATAGGAAGACATAAATTTGTCCTACTATCCCACCTGATTGAAAACACACAAGACTAATGGGGTAACCTTCCCTACTTTCCACCTCTACATTTGATCTATAGGGGGGTCTATCCCATACTTTAGGTGATGTTGAATTTGATTCTTATCCACACCATTACCCAACCCTAAAGTCATCAAATCTGAATAGTTGGACCCAAAAGACACATATACTTGCTCACCTAGGGAGACAACTGAAGTGTTATTCCATGACCCCAATAATGCCCAAATTTGCTAACCATTGATGGATCTATGGAGTAATCCACCAAATTAGAATCCATATTATGCAAAAATCATCCCATGAGCCCTTAAGAACATGGAAATTTATTTGAAGTTTCAATATAAATGTGATATATTTAAATTATATGTAGGTTTAAATGATATGTAATGGTTAATGTGTGTCATGCAAAGCAAACCTTGGGAAAAAAATGATAAGATCATTCACAATTTGAGTGGAAAAGATCATAAAATATTTATGAAAATGTTGCTAAGAGGGGGATTAGGTGGATCAAAAGGTGATCAATATGAAACTATTCTCAGAAATTAATTTACTAATAATATACTTCTAGGCAAATTGTAGATAACATGTTTCAAGCGTTGATTTTGCATACGATGAATGTTGTGCAATCAACATTGAGGGAAATAAGGCCCTCTTAAGAAGATAAATATTATGAAGGATGTAAATGATGATGAATTGGTCCTCAGTTCATTTAGAGTGGTGTTGGAAGTGTAAATTTGAGCACATAGATCTGTAGACAAATACACAACTCATAAAGTGGATCTCACAATTTACTCAGCAATTGAAGAATGAAACAATGCAAAAATGGCTTGCAGTTGTGAATGCTTTCATTAATCAAAAAGCAATCCGATGATAATTACAATGAAGTAAAATGGCTTTAATAGCCACAAGCAATTTGAATCCACATGAGGAAGTTCGAATTGATTAGACTCTACTTGACTATAGGTAACCAAGACCTTGTCTAAATCACTATCGGAGGACTCAGTAGTTAACTGACCTTGTCTAAACCATAACCGGAGTTCATCGGAGCTCTAAAACACAACTCAGGTGTTACATTCAATGTTGACTAAGGTTAACTAACTGTGGTAGGTGAGAAATGCGCCCCACATGTGTGCGGTCAAGTAAACTTAGCGCTAACTGAATGTAGAGGACTAGAACTGAATGTAATTGACTCCTAACTTAGCTTGACTAGTCATTAACTGAAGTGAACTGAGCTTGGTTGGTTTCGGCACTCCCAATGGCTTCCTAAATTGTAGGGATTGGTCTAGGAGGCTACTAAACTGATGCAATCAAGTGCAATCAATGGCAGTGAGCCTCAATTAGTGTTCCCCACACTTTAGTAACTGAAACATGTGCCCCAATTAGGTCAAGTGGATCCAATGGTGTTAATGACTGTAAATAGACTAGATGGACTCCTGATTTAGACATATGACCAAATTTGGACAAGGGAGGATTAATAGTCCTAACACCCCCCCTGAATGCTGACTTGGACAAACTATGGGCCCTGGTAACTAAGACCATAGGTCACCCATTACATCAAGTAAAATAAAGTAACTGCTTGATACAAGGAGTTGGGGCAAAAACCACATGGGAAAAAATCCCTCCCTCTAACTAAGCAGGTAGAATTAGGTCTCAAGTTTGAAAAACTTGAAAATATGTTGTTGCAATCTTCATCTCTGTGAGGTAGTGAAGCAGCATGCATGGTGTGTTGTGCACAGGTATTCTGAGGCCTGGCATGTAGACTTCTCCTTCTTCTCCAAAAATGATGATGGGAGGAAGGAGGAATGTAACCTTTGTCTCTTGCTGAATGAAGAGGTGTATGATCATATCCATTCTTCTAAATGTAGTAAGACTGAGCCCTTGCCATATTGCATCTTACAGGAAGTCTATTGCATCTCTCTGAAGGAGGTAAAATAGCATGACATAGCGCAAGAGTCTTTCCTTTCTGAGTGTCAGGTGAGTTTCCAGTCATCTTCCTAGCTTCCAGTTTGGAAGTAGGGATTGAATCTAGATCTAAGTCACCCTAAATCTCAAGGTCATAAACTGATATAGATGGATCTGCAATACTAGTAGAAGCTGTAAAAGAAGTAGATGCAATGATTTTACCTTCCCTTGCAGGTGGCTGCTGAGAGTGCACTGGTTATGAAGGAGGCATGAAATGTGAGAACTCATATGCTTTTGAAGCATGATTTGCAGTACCCTTTGCATGATGCTCCCGGTAGAGATATATGTGATCTCCACTGAGTCAAGACCAAAGATCACTCGCTTTGGAGATCCAGTATGGGTCATCTGATAAACAGATAATAGGTTTGAAGCTAGGGAGGGAACAAATAGCACATCTTTGAACCTTCCATGTTCAAGTTGGATAGAGCCCTTCCCCTTTGTTTTGACTTTACTGCTATTTCCCATCTGAATACTAGGACCATCAAAGGACTGAAAAGAAGAGAATGATTCTCTGGATGCAGCCATATGGTTGGAAGCTTCAGAATCAATGAGGAAGACAGGTGCTGATGTGCAGCAAACCTTCAGTGCATGTCGTTTCCTTTGGTATTCTTCTTCTTCTTCTTCAGATTCTTCCTTCCTTGCGCTAGCAGGTACATAAATGTTGTGTTTTTTCAAGAGAAGAGCAATTTCATCAAGTTATCTTCTCATACAGAAGCTTTCTGAATGGAAGCCCCTTCCACAGTAAGAGCAGAGGACCTTGCCTTTGCCATTCTTCTTGCTTCTCTTCGAACCTGAAGGTTCTTTTGACTACTCTTTCTTCACAGGGGACTCATCTCTTTGCTTCCCTTTGTCATTCGCTACCTTATCTCCTCTTGCAACTAGAGCTAGATATTTGGGAGATCAAATGATCCCCATTTGGATCAATTTATCATTCTCAGAAATAAGAGATTGGATGAAAGCATTAAGAGTGGGCATCTTCCAATTTGGAGTAGTGAGCCTTACTGTTTGGAAGGTGGATACAAAGACTGAGTAGTCTGAATTGAGCTTTGTGAGAATAGCAAGGATGAGTTGATCTTCATCCTTCTCCACTTTGCATTGCTTCAACAGATATATTAGGTTCTTGAACTTTGTGAAGAATGCATTTAGATATTCAAAATTGGATGGATTGAGAGTAATCAGATCATTTTCTAGCTGATGGATCCTCATCTCATCATGCTTATCAAATAGGGAGGCAAGCTTGTCCCAAACCAGCTTGGGAGTCTTCAATTCTAGAATTTGGAACCAAAGATCTTTAGAGACTGAGAAGAGAAAATGTCCATGGGCTTCATCAATCCTATTCATGTACTTAGCTTTGTCTTTATCTGAATCTGGCTCTTCCTATGCTTCTTCTATGAGTCTGAAGAGCCCTTTGGTGCGGAGCATTACCACCATGTCTGCCTTCCACTGGTGATAGTTGAAGGGAGTGAGAGGCTCTATTTGATGAGCCATTTCGAATGTAGTAGGAAGAACTGAGCCACTGTAGCGAATGCAGTGAGAAGAAAGGGATTCTTGTAGCGAATGCTATAAGAGAAGCTGATAACCTGTCACACAATCAAACATACAAAGTAAGGTCGACAGTCTACACTTTTGGAATTTCCTTCACACCCAGCATAGTTGATCAAGCAAGCTTGATCAACAATTTCCTAACTTGGGATATTAAGTGGTAAATTCTCCACTTCTGGTGCAGTACTAGAAGGAGCAATTTGCCAAAAAAATGATTCGGCTAGAGATCTAAGGAGGAGAGGAGTCTTGTCCACCAAGGCTCTGATACCATGTAAAATTTGAGCACATAGATCTGTAGACAAATACACAACTCACAAAGTGGATCTCACAATTTACTCAGCAATTGAAGAATGAAACAGTGCAAAAAATGGCTTGCAGCTGTGAATGCTTTCATTAATCAAAAATTAATCTGATTGCGCTGAGAGGTGCTCTACAGCCCAGTATGGGGGAGATCTTGTAACGTGATGTAACGTGATGTAACGTTACTAACATGTCGGCAAAAAATAATAGTGAAAGTGAATATTATGGGGGAGATCTTGTCACGTGATGTAACGTTACTAACATGTCGGCAAAAAATAATAGTGAAAGTGAATATTATGGGGGAGATCTTGTCACGTGATGTAACGTGATGTAACGTTACTAACATATCGGCAAAAAATAATAGTGAAAGTGAATATTATGGGGGAGATCTTGTCACGTGATGTAACGTTACTAATGTCAGCAAAAAATAATAGTGAAAGTGAATATTATGGGAGAGATCTTGTCACGTGATGTAACGTTACTAACATGTCAGCAAAAAATAATAGTGAAAGTGAATATTATGGGGTAGATCTTGTCACGTGATGTAACGTTACCAACATGTCGGCAAAAATAATAGTGAAAGTGAATATTATGGAGGAGATCTTGTCACGTGATGTAACGTTACTAACATGTCGGCAGAACATGAGAAAAATTGCAAGTTATGCTGGAAAAAAAACTGGAATTGAGCGAAAAATGTGCATGGATATTTTAGAGCGATAAGTAACATGTCTACCTTAGAAATTGCAGTATCTGTGTATTCAAAAATCTTCTTTACTCTTTAGAAGATCAAATTTTGTTGTTATTTTTTCTATTGAAAATATTATTTCAATATTATATTTTGCTATTATTCATAATGATAGTATGGTATGCCACAGAAAATATGAAGGTTAATGGCCTATATATCTTTCTTCAGAGGCTTCCAAATTTCGACTTTGTCTGGGCTGCTCAAGCGAAGTTCCTCATTTCACTGACTGTCTGTCTTGGATTCTTTGAATTTGAAAGCGTGCCATTTCTTTGATGTTCCTCGTTAATACTGTTATAATGTATTGTATTATATTCCCATGTTCTCCTAAACGCATATGCTTCAGATTACAGAAGAAGGATGATAACCGATTGCACTGAAAAGACAGCATGAAGACTGAAAACATGTTCAGTAAAAAAAAACCATTTAAATGGACAAAAGTGGGCATGGAAGGAATCCAAAGCCGAGTTTATAAGGAATTATAGGCTAACCTAACACGTTTCAGGAGCTTGGTCTGTTAAATATTTTGTAGGGTAACGTTCTTTGCAGAGTCTGGGCTTTGTGGGAGGTAGCAAAGGAAAGGAATGATGTAAACAGAAGAATTATATCTGCAGATTCCCCCTACTGATCTACACTTGCTGCAGTTTTTGAATGCTTCATCAATTCCATTCCATTAGATTTCAAAACCCCCACGCAGAAGCTGACAAACATTCTTCGCAAAGAAAGATGGTAATTATTCGAGGATGGGTATTTCAATAGATGTGTTGCAAAACTAGTAATTATTCCAGGACGGGTATTTCAATAGATGTGTTGCAAAACTTAAAAGAAAAGGTCAGACCAAAAGGAATGACCCATATATCCTTATCATTACAAGGCACGAGAATCAGAGGCTCATTCAATGCCTGACATCCCGTTAGCAGAATTATATTTTGGGCGGATGAACTAGCAAGGTTAAACGGAGAGACAGCGAGATCAACAGAAGCTTTCGGAAGGGCGCAGTCTGAAAGAACTGTGCCACTGGAAATTTTAATTTTGCTTTGATTGTTGTAGCTCAAAACCCTGTAGCTCACTTTATTGATTATGAGGTAGGGAGTGTTGGATTTATGAAACTGGACCTGAAAACCAGGGTGGCCGCATCCTGTTTTAGATGAGCGAGTTTGTTGTTGTTGAGGCCACATCATTTTTGTTGATGGAAAACATATCGTCTTTTATGTAGAACAGATCGCTCCTATGGAAAACACTAAATCGTTGTTGTAGGAGGACGTTGCACCAAATCTCTATCTTGCTTCCTTCTGATCACTGCCAGATTGTTGGTATGCTTCGAGATTCTATAAAGAATACACTGGACAGATCACAAGTGTGGAGATCTGATCTTAAAAAATTCATGTGTGAAAACCTCTGCTAGATCGAGAAATATTCCTTATAATCACTTACTCGAATACATATATCATAAAACAAACAATGGTTGTATCCAGTTCTAAAACAATTAGAACTCAATATTAGATCTGAACTGTTCTCTTACGCAAGATTTACAATTTTCAAAAAATTACAATTGCAATAATTGTCATATTTCTAAACATCTGAACAATTTTACAAATCAACCTTCCAATATAAATAGATCTAAAAGATCTTTCAACGTAAGCTTATAATTGTGAATTACAGAAAACAATAATCATAGATTATTGTTAGATATACTCGTTAGACATGGTATATCAGATAAAAAGCAATCATATTCATGATTCAAAGGAAAAAGATCTGATATGATGAATATTTTGACTTTACTAATAAAAAAGAACTTGCTGCAACATAAATACGTTTTCCTTATTCTAAGTCGAAGGGATACGATATCTTGCTGAAGAATCCACAAGTAGCGTTGAGGCAATTAGGTATCTGATGGTTGCAAGAACAGAAATTGAATAGAGCTACTATAAGCACAAGAAATTGCAGAGGTCTGGCATATATCCGAAATTGGGGCAGCGACTGGAAATGGATTGTTGTCATCACGAAGCAAGAAAGGCAGAGCCGAGAAATATGTTTCACTTTCAAATCTTCAAATCCGAGCCAGGCTCATCTAATGATGCTACTATTTCACGCATTGCTTCTTCAAAGGATTCCAACCAAGGTTTCACTAATGATGTTGTTCCTTGAGAGAACGTCAAAGAATTTGGTCTTAATTTTGAGTATTCAGAGTTTGCCAAGAATTCCCACTCAGTAGGTTGTCACCATAATCATAAACAAATGCTTACCAAGCAAGCACTGTGATTGAACGTATATATGGGGTTTTGCCTGTCTTTTTCTCAGTTTTATTTTTACTGGCTGCTCATTCTTGGTATGCAGAAGCTTATTATTTTCGGAGATCATGTGTAACAATAGCTGCCACGCTCTCGCACGCACTGTCAATTGAGTGTGGCAGCTATTGTTAGATCAAAAAGCAAATTTCGACATCAAAATCCTTACAAACAAACTACGAATTTCAAAGCTGGAGCATTTTCCAGGCCACGGGACGAGATGATCAGAGACTTCATCGGGTGAAACTACGATTTTCTACAAATTTACTGTCCAATTCGGAAAGTTACCGTTAAAAAAATTATATTTGTCGAGTTACTTACTCCAATGATAAATGCCTTTGTACGTTTTAAAGAGATCAAAACCCTCTGCTGTCATGAAAGATGTATATCTTCCTTACGGATAAACAAATGACAAAAATGCCAGGTAAAATAGTTGCCACACTGACCCAAGAGAAAATCAATCAAATCGAATCTCTGTGCTGAATGTGTTTCAATGCGTGGGAAACGCTCAAGCTAATGGATGTTGTACGTTATTCCATGTACACCCAGTATGGGGCCAGATAATTTGATCCTAATTGCCCAAGCTTAACCAAATGCAAATTAGTCTGTTGTCCAATTGGATGACCAACTAAAATAGAGATACGCTAGCTATTGTACACAGGGAAGACAAATGGGACATATTGTGCCAAACTGCAAAGGACGGGTAATCATGGACCACAAATCATAATCCAATGAAAACTGAAAGAATTGTAAACATGTGAAAAGGTTGTAAGAGATTATTATTCAGCCGATATTGTGGGTGGACGT
>LPNX010700061.1:147874-200457 GCA_001517045.1 Pseudotsuga menziesii | reverse complement strand
CCATATTTACATTTACTTAATCCTTACAAAATTATTGTCTCTATTTTCCAGTTTAACAATTTATTCAATCCTTAATACTTATTACTTATATTGAGATAACCCTCATAATTCTATTTGTGTTTTCAACTTAACATGTTCCTCACAATGTTGATCAAACTCCAGTTTTGTGTAACCTCCCACGACTGAAACCATCCTAGATCCAATTCCTAGGCTCTATCAAGCGCCAAGAGGGATCCAATCTATCGAGGTGCAAACCTCTTCTCAAGTATTGCACTCAAGGAGATTTTCGAGGAGAGGTTTGCACCTCGGTAGATTGGATCCCTCTCGGCGCTTGATAGAGCCTAGGATTTGGATCTAGGCTGGTGATAATTACAATGAAGTAAAATGACTTTAATAGCCACAAGCAATTCGAATCCACATGAGGAAGTTCGAATTGATTAGACTCTACTTGACTGTAGGTAACCAAGACCTTGTCTAAATCACTATTGGAGGACTCAGTAGTTAACTGACCTTGTCTAAACCATAACCGGAGTTCATAGGAGCTCTAAAACACAACTCAAGTGTTACATTCAGTGTTGACTAAGGTTAATTGACTATGGTAGGTGAGAAATGCGCCCCACGTGTGTGCAGTCAAGTAAACCTAGCGCTAAATGAATGTAGAGGACTAGAACTGAATGTAACTGACTCCTAACTTAGCTTGACTAGTCATTAACTGAAGTGAACTGACCTTGGTTGGTTTCGGAACTCCCAGTGGCTTCCTAAATTGTAGGGATTGGTCTAGGAGGCTCCTAAACTGATGCAATCAAGTGCAATCAGTGGCGGTGAGCCTCAATTAGTGTTCCCCACACTTTAGTAACTGAAACATGTGCCCCAATTAGGTCAAGTGGACCCAATGGTGTTAATGACTATAAATAGACTGGATGGACTCCCGATTTAGACATGACTCCCAATTTAGACATATGACCAAATTTGGACAAGGGAGGATTAATAATCCTAAGAGGAAGTCAATGAGAATGGAAAAAAATTATAAAACTATGAGGGATATAGTGTAAAGAACGTATATAGAATCTTTTCACTTACAATACCAAAATCAATCCAATAAATCCAAAAATAAAATTACATTTAAACTACAACAAGCATTTCCAAAGCAATGTTCAATGAAACCAATGAGATTTGTAATAGAAAAACATACCATAACAAAAATAATCTTTTAAAATGTATTATTATTAAACATGTTCTTCTATAAAATGTATATGTTAGTCCAAAAAATTATCAAACTAATAGTTCAGTTATATTTACTTACATTTAACAATTAATATATTTTGTATTGTGCTTTTCATTTTTCAAGAAGATTAAGAAAATTCCAAAGGACGAACAATGTGATATCTAAAATAGGTCAGTAGGGATCTCCATAAAAGTGTGCAAGGGGATGGTCGTTGAAATGAGAATAATATAATTGCAAGGGGGGTTATCCTAACAACGTCGTGTATCAAATGTTTGAACTAATTAAATTTTTATGTGTAATCAGAGAGTTTAATCATCACATGAAATACTAGTTTTCAATCATTTTGTTGTTGCAGAAAAGAAAAGAAAATGGAACACATTTAATGCATAAGATGGGACAACAAAACATTAAAGAGTTGATCACAAAATTTGTGAGTACTTTCATTTTCTTTATTCAACATTTCATATATTTTTGTGATGTTTATATTTTAACTAATTTGCAATCGTCTGTAGTTGTTTTCTAATAGATGTTAACATAAAAGGAAGATCCATCTAAACATTTGATTGGCATTGGATTAAGTATGGATTGTGAGTATATGTTGGAGTATCAAGGGTTAAATGAACCATTTGTAAGTAGCCATGTTACTTCCCTTATTTTATAATTAATGAAATGACAAGAAACCTTTAATTATATCTATGCTTTGTCATGGTGTATAAAAATCACAAAAAACAAAATATGGAGTGGAGCCAATAGAATAATTGTTAAGAGATGGCATGATGAATGGATTTGAAAGAATATGTATTATTTATGAAACACTCACTATTATGATACACTTTTCAATTTATGCATTCATGTATATTATATTATAAATGTAGACATGCTCATTACACTTTATTTTTATAGCAAAGAGAAAACATGATTGTAAAACAAGTAAAACATAAATATAAATGGGAAACCTAAGATGTTAGAATGAGGAAAAAAATTATCTTTTTTATTAAAAGAAAAATTGATTAAACATGAAAAAATTATTCAAACTTTTGAAAATGACATGTAAAAACTTAAATAGTTAAAAAAATCATGTCTCCATAGTCAAAGTTATATCATCCACCCTCAAAGACAAGAATATTGGGAATGCTCCATTATTTTAACAATCTTAGTATAAGGTCATGATTTTTTTATCTCATATATCCACCATATACACTTAAATAAGTAAAAAAAAATATCTATCATATAAACTTAAAGATAAGTACAAAAATATTGAAAAATATTGAATGTGCTCCACTGATTCAAAAATCTTAAACATACGAGTCATAAATGCTTTTATCTTTTATTCCCACTAAACACATTCTAGTGGTTATGACATAAAAACTTCATTCTTGTACTTTGTCTCATTTTTTTCATTCTTTATATTCTCCTCTTAAATTCATAGCTCCTTTGTGGTCCATAGCAACTTTTACCATATGTGTATATTTTTATTAAACCAATTTTACAATACAATGACCCTCATAAATCCATAACTCCTTTGTACTTCATAGCACAAATACTATATATATATATATAAAGTCATAAATTCATAACTCCTTTGTGCTTCATAACAACTAATACCATATGTGAATATTTTTATTAAGTCAAGTTTACAATATAGTAACTCACATCATGAAACATGAACCTAATAAATCAAACTAAACAAGAGAGACTTAAAAATACTACTAAAATTTATAATGCCTATTCAAAACTTAACTTTTAATTTTTTATTAAAAAACAATATTTAATATTTACATCATTTTCATTTTACATAGATATGACTAACACACTTGTCAAATAACTATATCATTATTTTTATACATATTCTACTCAATATATGTTAAAAATAAAAAATAAAATAATCTTAATAACCAATATTTATAATAACAATACACATAACAATTTTCAAAATACTTTTTATGATTTTTTCATATATATAATAAAAAAACATATATATTATTATTGTAGAAATATCAATAACACAATTAAGGTTAACATTGGTTTAACAATGCAAGAATTAATGGCGGTCATAATAATTCAGCAAAATAGAGTAGAGGATGGCGTAGGGTTTGGCAGCAGTTGATGGTGATGGCAGTGGCTTACAGGTAGCGGGTACAGTCGCCCAAGGCCTCTAGCTCTGGCTAGAGGTCTGCCATGCCTCTTACGCTTCTTCTATCCCCAAAAATAGTGTGCCCTTGGTTCTGTGCCGTGAGATCCCGATGGAAATTGTTGGATTAGGTTGAAGATAACCCGTGACGGTGGCTGGCTACTGGGGTTTTCTGTTGTTGGAGGGTTTCATTAACTGCAAACGGTTTTCATCCTTGGCATTAATGGAGGATTTGGAGGAGCTAGACTATTCTAGTGACAGGTTGGAGAGTTCTGACATTTGGGAGGTGCCAGGTGGAGGGCTGATGGAGCAGCTGGTGGATATCCCAAGACTGGGCCAGGACGTTGTGGGATCGGCAAGTTTTGTGCCATTAGGGTTGGAAGCCGTTACTTCTCCGTCTGATTTCCTTGTTTTCTTGCCGGAACTCTTAACGGCTGTCTCTCAGGAGGAGTCTTTTACTCAGCGGTCGGAAGTTTGGTTGGGGTCATTGAACTGGAGGGAAGCGGGAACTTTCTCTTCCCGGATTCCAGAGTTTTCAGCAGCAGTTACTCAGGAAGGTTTCGGGGCTGTGAGGGGTAACGCTTCGGGGACTGATGATGGGGAGGTCGGTCAGGTCTTGCAGGGAAAGGTTTTTAGCATAGAGACATCGGATGATGAGTGGAGGGTACCGCTGGCCGTAGCTGAACAGAGAGGTTTTGGGTCTCCGAGAAGGGACCTCTTTGGTGGATGTTCAGGGGTTTCAGGTGAATTAAATGGGAGGCAAGCTGTGGACAGTGGAGCATCAAAGAAGCGAAGAAAGAATTGGATAAAAAAGAAGCAGGTCCGGAACTACGCAGTCGGTGAGGATTGAGCCTGGGAAAGCGTCCTGAAGATGGCAAAGTGTACTTTGGTGGGGAGGGTTTTGGGAAGGAATTTTGCGAAAAAAACCATTTTGGATTGGGCTGCGGCGTCTTGGGGATCACAGTGTGGCTACGTCCCGGAGGTGGAGATGTTAAATAGAGGCTGGTTCACGGTCACACTAGAGAAGGAGGAGAATTTAAGGTGGATACAAAATAAGAGCTGGCATATTGACCATTCTCCCGTTCTTCTGAAACCTTGGAGTCCTATGTTTGATGCCAGCAAAGAAAGGGTGGATGTCTTACCTATTTGGGTGAGATTGCCTGCACTTCCATTACATTTCTGGGATTTGTATCACTTTAGACGGATAGGTGATATTCTTGGGACTTTTTTGGAGGCGGATATCTCATTCCTCGAAACAAAGGAGAAGAAGGTCGCCAGGATTTTGGTAAACATAAACCTCAGGGAGGGTCTGGCAGAGTCAATTAATTTGGAATGGGGTCCGGAGATCATCCCTCAATTACTGGATTATGAGAATGTTCCTTTCAGATGTAGAAGATGTCATGTCTATGGGCATCCGGTTTCGGCATGCACTCTACCAGGGCGGTCTTTGAACGGTAGTAGACGGAAAGGTCCTGTGGCTGCGCGTAAGGGACCTATGGAGAATTTCGATGTTTCCTCTGGTTTGGCCCAGACTTCTGCAGATGATTTGGGCAGTGATCCGTGTTCAGAAGAGCTGCATTTTCCTGAAGCATTGTTGGACGATGGGGCTAAAGAAACGATGGTACAGGATACATCTCCGGTAATTGGGTCAGCTTCTGGGGATCCCTCAGGTCCTGGTACTCCCTCTTTTCCCATCCTGTCAAATGTTAACTTGTTTTTGAATAATGTTTCCTTTCTTGGTTTCGACTAGATTGAAGGCCTGAGGAAGCTCTCCCTTTCGGGTCACTCTGGAACCCCTTTGTCTCTCCCTGCTCAACATGTCTTTGTTGATACTTTCCTGGGGATGGGTTCACAACCTTCTATTGCTTATGTTGCCTACGAGCCAGTCCTTCAACCTGCTATGGACGAACCCTCCTCTGTTGTTTTGGAACCAGACCCTGTCTCTCTTCCTGAAGAATCATGTCCCTCTCCACCAGACTCTACTGATTCGGGTTATTTTTTAACATCTTGTCAAAAGCCGTCGTCTGGGCTGGGAAAAAACCCTTCGCCTGTGAGAAGAGGCCGGGGCAGAAAATCAAATCTCTTTAAGGCTCAGTCCAGAGCCAGGGATGATCTTTTGGGAGGCAAACAAATTTCGATTGAAAAGGCCCTTAGAGCGGAGAAGGCCAAGAAGAAAGGCCGCTAATGAAGATCTTGTCTTTTAACTGTCGGGGGCTGGCTGGGCCTGGCAAGAAATCAGCCTTCATCAGGGTGCTTACTCTTGAACGCCCGGATGTGATCTTGCTACAAGAGACTTTAGTAGTAGGTGAGGTGATTCGGGAAAGACTGGAAAGTTGGATTCCAGGTTGGTCTTTTTTGACTGTGGATGCTAGAGGCCGTTCTGAGGGCTTGGCGGTGGGATGGAAAAATAGTAGTGTTAAGTTGATTAATGCCTGGGGAACAGAGTTTGTGTTGGGTATTGAGGTTTTTGTAGAAGAATTGGGGACTTCCCTCAATGTGGTAAATGTATACGGGCCTTACCTTAATAGAGCTCCCTTTTGGGATTCCCTTCTACAAAAACCTCTGGTGAGTGGAGACAGGATTGTGTTGGGTGGAGATTTAAACTTCTCGTTGGGGCACAATGAGGTTTGCGGGCCTCATGCCCAGGTGGATTCTCTGGCGGGTTTTTTTGTTCAGAAACTGATGGAGAAGGGCTTGTTGGACATCGAGCCGGTTAAATTAAAACCGACCTGGAGAAACAACCGAAGTGGGGATGCTAGGGTGGCGAAACGAATAGATCATTTCTTGGTAGCTGAGCAGCTGGTGGATAGATTTTTCCTGGTTAGACAATGGGTGGGCAGCGGGGGATTATCAGACCATTTTCCTATTTTCTTTGAAATCAAGAAGGGGCCCATCAATCCTCCGAGCCCACTAAAATTCAATAAGTCTTGGCTACAGGACGAGACCTTCAAAACCCTCTTCCTCTCTCACTGGAACCCTATAGAAGGGGTTAATGATAGATCGGCTGCCATCCAGTTTGCAGACAACATCAAAAGACTTAAAGTGCAAATCAAAGAATGGTCAATCGCAAAGAGAAATAGAGATGATGTCGAGTTGAAGAATATAGAAGCAGAACTTTTGTTGATCTACAAAGGAGAAGGAGGTGGGTTTTCTACTATAGATTCCAAGGAGGCATTGATCAGGCTGGAGGGCAGGCGTAATACCCTGTTGTTAGAAAAGGAGGAAGCTTGGAGACTCAAAAGCAGGGCTATCTGGTTGGAATGTGGGGATGATAACACAAAAATTTCATGCCTATGCCCGAGGAAGGAAGGTGGCAAATACTATTTGGAGCCTACAGGATGAGGAGGGTACTCATGTAGCTTTTGAAGATAAGGCCAGATGTGGGGTCAACCACTTTCAGAAGTTATTCAAAGCACCTCCACAGTCTTCAATCGAAGAGGTTATTAGATTGTCACAATTGTTCCCTCGTTTTGTGGATGAGGAGGAAAATAGGGATCTTATGAAGGAATTAATGGAAGAAGAACTCAAGGAGGTACTGGGAAGTTTTCAGAAAGATAAAAGTCCAGGGCCAGATGGGTGGACAATTGATTTTTTCCTGGACCTCTTTGATATTCTGGGGAAGGATCTCTTGCAGGTGGTTGAAGATTCAAGGTTGGCTGGTTGGATTCCGGCTAGCTTCAACTCAACTTTCATTGCTCTCATCCCAAAGTCTGATAATGCAACCTCTCTTAATGATTTCAGGTCGATCTCCCTGTGCAATTGTGTCTATAAGATTATTTCAAAAGTAATTGCCCTAAGATTGAAAATAATCCTTTCAGCTCATGTCTCAGCTGAACAGTTTGGCTTCCTGGAAGGGCGTCAGATCCACGAGGCAATAGGGGTAGCACAGGAAGGTCTTCACAGTTTAAAAACCAGAAGGCTGAAGGGGGCTATTCTTAAAATTGATCTTTCTAAGGCATATGACAGAGTTAGTTAGCTTTATTTGAGGTTGCTCCTAACCCATCTTGGTTTTGGCATCAATTTTATTCGTTGGATTATGTCTTGTATAAATATTGTCTCTTTTTCGGTGCTGATCAAAGGAGCGGCCTCCCCTTTTTTTCATGCGGAGAGAGGGCTAAGACAAGGGTGCCCCTTGTCTCCACTCCTTTTTCTTCTTGTTGTTGAAGGTCTAAGTAGGGCTATCAAAGCAGCTAGAGCAGAGGGTCGTTTCTCTGGGATACAACTAGCTCCAAATTTAAATATTACACATTTGCTCTTCGTGGATGATGTGCTGATCTTTTGCTCTGGCGCTAGAAGAGAGACTCGAGTTTTGCAGGATATTTTTGAACTCTTCTCAAAGGCTACAGGAATGGTGATAAATTTTGGTAAATCTTCTCTGACTACCCACTTGTTAAGACCGGAAGAGGAGGCTGAGCTTACGAGGATCTTTCCTTTTCCCACAGCTGGATTGGATGAAGGGCTCAAATATCTTGGTTTCTACCTGAAAGCAAACCTTTATCGGAAAAAGGACTGGATCTAGTTGGTTGGGAAGGTTGAAAAACGATTAAAGGTCTGGAGTCACAAGTGGTTGTCTCGTGCAAGAATGTTAGTATTAGTTAAAGCTGTGCTGGAGGCAATTCCGGTATATTGGATGGCCCTTTCCTGGATACCGAAAGGGATTCTAGAAAGGATTAGGAGGATCTGCTTCAGATTTCTATGGAGTGGAAAAAAGGAAGATCAGACTACTCCTTGGGTTAATTGGAGAAGGATTGCAGCCCCAAAAGGATTAGGAGGATGGGGTCTCAAGGACATATTCTTATTCTCAAAAGCCTTGGTTGCCAAGGGTGGTTGGAGGCTGGTGAAGTCCAGCAGTTTGTGGACGCAGGTGATAATACAGAAATATCTCCCTGGGGAGAGCCTGTTAGATTGGATCAGAAATCCAAGGAAAACACATACAGGGGGATCGGTGATCTGGAAAGCGATTGTTAAATCTTTTAATCTGATCGAAAACAATCTCGCATGGGATGTTGGAAATGGGGAAAGTGTTCTGATTGGTATGGATCCCTGGTTGGGCTGCACTCATCAGCATCTTCTTCCACTTGATGTTATTGAGGCTCTCGACCATGCAGGGATCACTACACTAAATCATCTTGTTGTTCCAAGGCCAGCTGAACTGTGGATTCAATTATGGAGAAGGGCCAATTCTCTAGGGCTGGGGGAGCGGGAGACTGGATATGTGGAGAATTACTTAAGGGAACTGGACAGGGCCCATATTATACTTTCAGAACAAGAGGATTCATTGGTGTGGTATGCTGACCCGGGGGGTGCTTATACTCCTAAGGCAGGGTACTTATTCTTAAGCGCAGGGGTGGAATTAAGGGAAGAAGTCTGGTGGTGGAGGCCCTTGTGGAAGCTTAAGTGCCCAGCTAAAACTAAGTTGTTCATGTGGTGTGTTTTAAATAACAAGGTACCTACCTGGGATGTGCTACAGAAGCGAACTTTTCAAGGGCCGGGCTGGTGTGTGATGTGTAAACGGGAGTTGGAAACCACACATCATCTGTTCTATTCATGCAGTTTCTCATCTGAAGTCTGGAGGGAAGTTTCCACGTTGGTTGGTTTCAATTGCCAGTGGGAAGGGGATTCTATTGGGGCAGCCTGGGACTCTTGGTGGAGGAGGACACCACAAAAACACTTAAAAATTTTACCTCTACTGGTCATTTGGGGGATATGGCTAGCTCGAAATAAGGCAATCTTCAAGGATATTCCAAGTTCACCGGCTATCATAGGGACTTTGGCTGTGGGTTTCTACAAATCCCTTTCTGTCCACTTAAGGGCTGCAAGAGAACGAAGGCAATTAGAAGTGGATTTAGACAGAACCAAGCCGTGGGCTTTTTTCGATGGTGCAGCACAAAATAACCTGTGTGGAGGAGGCGCAGTTCTTCACCTTTCTGAGTCACATTTCTTCGTATTGTCTATGGGACTTGGGGGGGGAACAAATAATTTTGCAGAGTTAATGAGCCTCAAATTCCTTCTGATGTTTGCATTAGAGAAAGGATGCACTGAACTAAATTTCTTGGGAGACTCAATGAATGTTATAAACTGGATAAATCAGACTCAAGAATGCAGGCATTTGAGACTAACTCATATTATTTACTCCATCTGGCAACTCCTACAGCGTCTTGACTCTTTTACATGCAGGCATGTGTACAGGGAAAACAACAAGGAAGCGGACAAAGCTTCCAAGGATGGGCTCCGACTGGCAGAAGGTTTTTGGACAATGAAAGAATCACATAATGGCAGACTGCAGGCTTTTTATCACAGGCAGTATATAGAACTCTTTTGATAAACGATAGGCTTTTCTTTTGTTCATATTATGGCAATATGCAGGTCTCTAATATGTTTTAAGAACTGTAAACATTATCTTTGCAGTGGTAAGGAGATATGGTCTCGATCATAGTCTCATTGGATCGCAACTATGTATGCACTTATGTTTTTTATAGAAGGTAGTGTTGTAGCATGAACAGTAAAAGATATAAGTTATGGTTTCGATCAGTCTCATTGGATCGCAACTATGTATGCACATATGTTTTATTTATAGAAGGCAGTGTTGTAGCACGAACAGTAAAAGACATAACAGACCTCTTTTTTGTTGTGTTGATATCTGTACAGAGCTATGAACCGCTCATAAAAAGTTTTGAAACAGCATCTACGCATGCTCTTTTTTGAATTTTTTAACAGAAGACCTTAGAGTCTCTCGAATGGAACCAATATATGGTGGACCAGAATTCACGCTTCAGTGAATATTCAGAATGTAATTTTGATCTCGAAAGATGAATGAAATTACGCTTTTTTTTCTTGGAAAAAAAATCAATAACACAATTAAAACATATATATTATAAAAATAATATTTATATTAAAAAATTAAACATAATTAAACAAATATTTTAATATTTAACCATAACCTCATACCTTTTTGTATAAAAAAACATAACTACAAACCAAATTGAAAAGATGAAAAATATTATCTTCTTAAATATACCACTGCATCAAGTAAATCTACATTTAGAGCTATCACGAATGAACTCTAAGCATGTTTATATGTACATTCATTATACCACGGTCCACCGCATGATATGTCAGGCTACTGAACATGCAATCACGAACTTCATATTTAATTATTTTTTAAATACACTAGCCATTACTTTCCAACACCAACTTAATGGTGGTCACATATAAAGCACTAAGGACAACACCATAGACCAAAGATATATATAACAATGAATTCAATGTTTATGAAAATATCCATTTGGACATTTAAAATATCTTGTCTCAAGTCCTTGTCCTTTTCAGAATACACATCTTTTAAATGGGTATATAATTACTTTACAACTTCAACTCAATGATTGATGTGTATTCTCCACCTTCTTTTAAGCCACTCATCAAAAAAAGATTAACACTTTTATTTAAAATAGATTTAAAAATTAAATATTAATTATTAACATTTTAAAATTAGAATGTAATAAAATAAAAATAGAATTAATTATTAATTATTAACATTTTAAAATCAGACTCTAATGATAAGAATGTTGAATACATTTGTACATTAAACTTTTATTAATCCAAAATGATATATATATATATAATAGCTTCTTAAAATCATAAAACTATTCAACATAATTCATATACATCAAATTCTAATGATGAAAACTAAACTCTAATTAGCATAGTTACTTACAATGTATCATCCACGAAGAGTGGAAAGTGACCACTACATTCCAATGGTAATAATGAAACACTGAACATTTCACATGACAATGAAAGGCAACTCTTAGGTTATCAAATAACAATGTACTTTCCAACACTGCATGAGATCATTCATATAAAAAAACATTGACGATTTTGTCTTAGTGGTTGGATGCTACTCAAATTGGCATTTTAACTTTTTCAAATGCAAAAATATTCATAGGTTTCTCCTCACCTTTAAGCTTTTATTAAAGTAGTTTTGAATAAAGATTCTAACCTCCTTTTCATTTTTTATCAACTATGTCTATTATTATGCACAAAATTTTCATGATAATATTTAAATAAAAATATATATAATAAAAAGGATTATTAGATAACTTTGGATGGGATAAGGAACATCGGCTAGGGTGGGATGCATGTTGTAGGGGTTTGTGGTGGGAGTCTAAGCTGGAGAATATGAGGTTATGAGCTAAGTAATTCATGGTAAGTTTTTTTTTTTTTTTCCACAGAAAAAAAAAATCGTAACTTTTATTCAAAATTAAATACCTCATATGAACCACTATCAATAACTGATCAATGTCCATTATCACCATTCATTCAGCACATAAATGCTTATTACAAAGAGATAACAATTGATATGAGAATCAACTTGTATCTAATCCATGAAATATCAAAAACCATAAACTACAATCCAAACAGAAAGTAGTTTATTCACATAATGTTCATCAAGAAAAACTAGATAAACTGAAAGAACCTGTCATCTGACATAGAACTTCAAATCTGTTCAAAAATTATGCTTGTAATCCCATCGTAAACCGAAGAGTAATTGTACATTATAACCTTCAAATATAAACAGTCAAAAGATAGATATTCAATATCATATATATTGATGAGCTTCAATACTAAGTTGTATTTGTGAGCAGCTCTTTAGTAGCTTTATTTGGGTTCATGTTTTTGGTGTCCTTCCAACAACGGTGTCAAGGGCCTTTTATGGAGGAGGATGAGGTGGGTTTTGTGGACTTGGGCCCAAGTCTTATCCAGATCTTTTCGTTGGATCTAGAATTTATAAAGGCCATGCAAGTGGGGCATGCAATCGCAATGCCAATCGTTTTTTAGGGTATCGACAGCGGAAGTCCCGAGTGCATCTCTATTGGAGTAAATTCTCCTGCAAAAGGCGGTAACCTTGGTGGTCCTTCAGATCTTTTTCCCTCCCTCTCGATTCTTCGGAAGTTGACCCATGGGGTGGGGATATAGGTTAGCCTCCTAGAGAAAAAGGAGTCCCTTTTTATGTGCAAAGAGTTGCAATAGCTTCAGCCGGGGGGGGCATGTCAGGAGAAATGCGCTTGAAGTCGATGGAACCCTTTCTTAATGGTAATCTCCTATCTCCCTTTTTTAACAAGAAAGGTCAGATTTTGTCGATATACTGTATTCTTCAGAAGAGAAGAGGTGAACAGTATGGTTAGCCAACTGACTGGATTAGTTGTTTGGTCGAAAGGAAAACGACTTAGTCGATAAAAGCATGAATTCAACTAACATTTGGATGACTAGAAGCTCAACAAATTCAACTACGATTGACAAGTCAAAGTAGAATAACCAAATTTCATTAGGAGGTTATGGATCGCCATTAATAAGTGGTTAGTTCCATTGCACCTATAAATAATATGTAATGACGGTGTATCTAGAGCAAGGTAGAGATCGATGTGCGTAGTGTATTGTTGCATATCATGAGTAAGGGTAATCACATGTGTAACACTGTGTGTTGACTGGTCTGTGTCGATACCACCCAAGTGTAGTGAATTTATGCTTGATAATAGATGAGTTGAAAGCTCACGGGTTTGATGGTTTTCCCCAAGTAAGGGGTTTCTAGGATAATTCTCTATGGTATACATTAATGTGTTGTGTATTCCATTGTTCACTTAATGTCTAAGTAATTATTTAAATATATGAATCAAATTGAAAATCTACTCAAGATAATCACTATATAGACCAAACAGTTGGTATCAGAGCTATATTTGGCTACAGTAGGATGCTTTTGTTGTTGAGGATTTTGGCTTGATCCTGAATCTAGGGAAACACTGACTATAGTGGGCTCTCTATAACATTGATCTATAGTCAGAATGAATATCACATCAAGGATAGAGATTGAAAAGTTCAATGGACAAAATTTTGAACTTTGGAAGCTTAAAATGGAAGATTAGGCCTTGTAGATTGAGAGCAATGGATTACAACTGACCCAAGAACTACTCCCACAGGTATGTCAAAGGAAGAGTGGAAAAATATTCATAGAAATGAAAGGAGTACCATCCAACTTTGTCTTTCGGACTCTGTATTGTTGAATTTCTTAGAAGAAGACACCACAAAGAAGTTTTGAGAAAAGTTGGGGAACTTGTACTAGTCGAAATTTATGGTTAATAAGTTGTTTCTTCAGAAGAAGTTGTACCTTCTAAGGATGGAAGAAGGTGACTCAGTCACAAATCACTTGAACCTGTTCAGCACTGTGATTAGACAAATGTTGTCCATGGATATCAAAATCACCGAAGAGGTAAAATGCATCAGTCTGCTATGTTCGTTGCAAGATTCATGGGATATCCCAATCATGGTTGTTGGAAGCAATAATACCATAATAAAAATTGATAATGTGGTTCGATCTCTATTGTCCAACGATATGACACGAAAGAACATGGAAGGATCAACCCACGATTCCCTATGGGTACAAGGTAGACCTGTAGACAGAGGAAAAGAAAAACCCTCTGGTAGGAGATTGAAGCCAAGGGGTAAATGTAAGATGAGATCCTCTATTCCTACGGCAAATACCTATTTGTCATGTGGAAAATTCGTGCATCTTCGATGGAACTGTAAATCAACTGGATTCGAGAAAAGTCAAGCATCTGATTAAAGTTAGTCAGTTGATGGAAAGCCTACGAAAGAGAAGAAAGGCGATGTGTATTTCGCCTCCACAAGTACACATTTGAATCATGATTTTTGGTTGATCAACTCTGGTATGTCATATCATATGACATTTTAGATAGAGTGGCTCTATGAGTATGAGAAGATCAATGGTGGTGGTTTCCTACTTGAAGACAACTCACAGATCGATATATTCAGATAAGGAAAGGTTCAACTGAAGTTGAAAGATGGAAGAACGGGAACACTTCTAAGAGTCCTTCATATTCCAAGTTTGACACGAAACCTAATATTAGTTAGTAATATGGAAAGTGTAGGTGAACACTTTATATTTGGGAAAAACACGTGTAAAATGGTACAATGAGCAATGGTGCTAATGAGAAGAGTTTAGTTTGTAGCCCTACATAAATTATTGGGCAGAACAGACATCGAAAAAAGTGTTGATGTGGCATATCCCAAGGCTAATGGGACAACTATGTGTCTAGTCGAATCAACCATGTTGTGGCATCAGCGAATGGGACACAGGTATGGCTGAAGGTATTCGTGATATGCAAAGTAAAGATATGGTTGAAGGTCTCCCTGAATGTCCTAAAGAAAATTATTTATGTGAACATTGTAGTTATGGAAAATAGAGTCGTGTAAGGTTTGCATCTGGTGCTACTAGAGCTAAAAAAAATACTAGAGTTAATACATAGTCATATATTTGGACCAATGTCGGTCCCTTCATTAGGAATATCTCAGTATTATGTTTATTTCATAGATGATTTATCTAGAATGACATGGTTGTATTTTCCGAGGAAGAAATCTAAGGTATTTGTAAAGTTTCAAGAGTTCAAAGCTCCTGTGTAAAATTAGACCAGTAAAAGGATCAAGGTACCGAGAACTGAAAACGGAGGGGAGTTATGTGGAAATTAATTCGACTAGTTTTGTAGATAGCACGATATGTCTCGACAAAACACAACTCCATTAAATTCCTCAACATAACAACTTTGTTGAAAGAATGAATAGGACGCTAATAGAGAAAGCAAGGAGCATTCTTAGTTGTGCAAGCGTCGCACAAGAATTCTTGGCATAGGGAGTCGACACATCATGTTACCTAGTAAATAGGTCATCGTCAATGGCTCTAGTTTAAAAGAATCCACATGAGGCATGGGGTAGAAAAAATACCTCTCTTTCACATCTCAAAGTGTTTGGGTGCAAGGCCTTTGAGCACGTCCCAAAGGAGAAAAGAGTGAAACTCAACTATAAGTTGAAGAAGTGCATTTTCATCAAGTACAAGGATGGAATGAAAGGATATAATTTGTGGAACTCGAAGATGATGAGGGTAATTTATAATCAAGATGTGATCTTTAGGGAATTCAGAGGCACTTCCAAGACTGAAGATGTCAAAATATAAAAGGAACTAGAAAAGCATAAATTTGAAATGAATGATGAACGTTTAGATTCAAGATAGTTGACTGAATTCGACAACAAGGTGGAATAGCATACTTCATATCTGATGAGTTATGGTCAAGCAAGATAACAACCAGAAAGGTATATTCCACCCAAATTTCACTTTTAGTTTGCATTGTATGCCATAGACGATGATCCAAGTAAGGTACAAGAAGCAATCGACTCGACAAAGGGTAAACTATGGAAAAGGGTAATAGAGGAAGAGATGGATTCCTTGAAGAAAAATGAGACATGTGATTTGGTCACATTACCAAATTAAAGAAAACCCATTGGCAACAAGTGGGTATTCAAGAAAAAGTTAAATGCAACAGGTCAGATCGAGAAGTACAAGACTCGACTAGTAGAAAAAGGGTATTCTCAAGTCAAGTGAGTCGACTTTGGTGAAATTTTCTCTCATGTTTCTAAACTAGCTTCCATAAGGGTGTTAATGTATTTTGCTTCAACATTTGATCTTGAGATTGAAAAAATGGATGTAATGACAACATCTCTTCATGGTGATCTTGAAGAAGAAATCTATATGAAGCAGCCTAAAGGTTTTACATTGGATGGAGAAAGTGATTTGGTCTATAAGCTCAAGAAGTCTCTCTACGGTCTAAAGAAATCACCCAAGATGTGGTATCAAAAGTTTGACAAGTATATCCAACAATTGGGATGTACAAGACATGAAGCGGACCATTGTGTGTATTTGAAAAAGGTCGAAGATAATTTTGTATGTGTGGCTCTATATGTCGATGACATGTTGTTGGTCAGGAATAACATGGATATGATAAAAGAGGTGAAACTGTAGTTATCCTCTAAGTTCGACATGAAGGATCTCAAAGAAATGAGTTTCATTCTTGGAATGGAAATCAAGCAAGATCAAGCAGGAAGAAGAGTCTGGTTAAGCCAAAGGAAATATGTTGAGACAATCCTGAAACGTTTCAGTATTGCAAGAAAGTCGATCGGTCAAGGTTCATATTCATGTCAGAGTTGATTAATCTATTGAACAATATCCAAAGACAAGAAGAAAATGAGTACATGGTATGTGTTCCCTATGCGAGTGTTGTATGTAGTCTGATGTATAAAATGGTTTGTACACGACCCAATATTTCCCATACAGTGGGAGTATTGAGCAGGTACATGACAACACCCGAAAAAGAGCACTAGAACGCAGTAAAGAGTGTGTTCAGATATCTCCATGGAACAAGGAATTTAGCAATCTGTTATGGAGAAGAGTCTGAGAGAAACAAATAATTCAATGTACAAGGTTTTGGCGCTTCTGACTGCACTGAAGACATCGACCACAAACAGTCGACTAGCAGATATGTTCTTAAGCTATTCGGCAAAGTATTCAATTGAATGAGTAGACAACATTCAGCCATTTTTCTTTCTACTACTGAGGCTGAATACATGGTAGATACTCATGCATGCAAGGAAGTTATTTAGTTGCAAAGGTTGTGTTCGGATGTTAGGTTGGATTGTGATAGTCAAAGTGCAATTTTCCTAGCAAAGAACATCCAAGATATCATTCAAAGACAAAACACATTAATGTTCAATACCATTTTGTGAGAGATATGGTGGAGAAACAGAAAGAGTTACTAGAAAAGGTTGACACGACGAAGAATGCTGCATACTCATTGATGAAGTCAATAAGCACGGAATTTTTTTTCTTGTGCAGGGAAACGATGGATTTGTCAGCGCTGTGAACTAAAAGTTATGAATCACTTGTTTATGAAAAGAAGACAACAAGTAGGAGAATGTTGGGAATGTTATAATATTTGAATGAGATCGACTGGAAAAGTTGATAGTCAACTAGCATTAGTCGGTTGCATTTGAAGGCGACACATGGTGAACGGTCTGGCTAACCAACTGGAAAAAAAATTTGGCCGAAAGACAAATGACTTGGTTAATAGAAGCATGAATTCGACTAACATTTGGACAACTAGAATCTCAACGAATTCAACTATAATTGATAGGTCATAGCAAAATAACCAGATTCGGTCCGAGAGGTTATGGATGGCCATTAATGAGCAGTTAATTGCATTGTACCTATAAATACGATGTAATAACATTGTATCGAGAGCATGGTAGAAATCGTTGAGCAAAGTGTATTGTTGGTGCATATCATGAGTGAGGGTAATCATATGTGTAATAGTGTGTGTCGACTAGCCTGTGTCAGTGCCACCCAAGTGTAGTGAATTCCCTACCTAAGTGTAGTGAATTCCCTTATAGTGAATATAATGTCTAAAAGAAACACATGACAGTATAAGTTGAGACTTATCAAGTCAAACAGAAAGTAAGTGAACCTAGAAGACATCAGAAGAAGAGGTTGACAAATTTTGACCAAAAAAATAAACAAGCAACGATAACGAACAATGTTCCTTACACAATCATTCCTTGTGATCCCTTAAGAGAAGAAAGACAAACACAATGATACACTACATAAAGTCAATTATGCATCAAATATATTAACAAGAACATAGTGCACAATGATGCACCACAAACAATCACAGTGAATATTTCTCATACACCTTACATTAAACAAATGAATTATAAAAAAAACCAAAGAGGAAATTTGAAAATGCATTAAAAGTAATCACTAAGAAAAAAAGCACAACCAAAAACCAAAAAAAATAAATTATAATAACAAAGTCACCTAGAACACAATCATTATTTTCTTCATAAATTGGGCATTATTTAAACCTTGGCAATGGAAGATAACAACAACTCAAGCTACACTCAATTAATATTAGTAGTGCACCTCTTATAGAGAAAGAGAGAAATGGATAAATGATCAAATATCATTTGTTAAGGTTTTCAACTTCATAGTGGAATCATTACTCTTTCTAATAAATCGCATGCATTGATTGTACCAAAAGCACATTCTAAAACCCAATGTGGAGTTGGTCATATGTTGAAAAATAATAATAACAAAAAATAATGTCCATTATATATCTAAAGAGAGGGAGAGTTCTATTAAAGTCCACTTAAATCGATTTGGCTTCTCAAGCATGCATTAAACCTATTTGTTAATTATATATCCATCATGAAGAATCAACTACCTCCAAGTATAAAAAAAATTAGAATATAAGAAAGTAATGCACTCTTAAAAATATTTCCACTTCCATAAATCAAATCTCTCTCAACTAAAATAATTAATTGATTTTGATGATGATGATGTGATAATGGTAGTTAGCGTCCCTTAAGGCTAACTTTGGTCTATCAGACATTGAGAGGATTACTTGGATTGCTGTAAAATTTGATTTCCATGCTAAAAAAACTTAAAAAGAAGTGTTCTTATGTCGTCATAGTATTAGAAGGTTAGGAAGGTCTGTATTGTAGCAAAGATTATAAAATTGCAATCTAGTGTGGGTGTACGAAGAGCATTCTAAGAGAAAGTGGCTTTCATCCTCAACGCTCGTAGTCTCACAGAGATGACAATTCCTTTCCACCCACAATGTTTTAGGGATTGTCCAACGTCATGTTTTATTATGAAGCTCATGAGAGTTCGTTCTTATCTTGGCTATATTAATTTTCTTCTTCGAACTAGTTAACACATAGAGATACTTTTAACCTTCTAGATTAGAGTTAATGGAATCCTTATAGTATCTTAATTTTCTTTTAACCTCTAATTCTTTTTCGCCCCACATTTTTTCTTTAATGTAGATGTGATAATATTTTTAATGGTATTGATATCTTGCAAAGTGGCATTTTTCGTCAATTCCCCAATGGTTTAACCAAGTCATGGCGTCTTTATACCAGCCTCTCTTGAGTCAAAGTTGGTCTTGACTGAATTTTAAAGAAACCAAGTCATAGAAAATTTGCATCTTAGCAAAGAAAACCCAATAATTTATAGAAAACTTGCAACTTCTCATAACAAACGCTGAGACATGTAATAATTACACTTGTGTTTCTTTGGACTGTTGTGGAAGGTTTTTTTTAACAGGAAGTGTGGTAGGCTTTTTTTATCACGAAGTGAGACTTTGTGAAATCCTTAGGTGTTGGGTTAAGGTTTTTTTAGATTTGGTTTGAGGTTTTTGTTATTAGGATAGTTGTATGGGGTGGTTGTTTTTTTTTGGTTGGTAAAGTGGTGGAACCCCCTTGATTAGCAGGGTTACCATTGGCTAAGAAATCACGAACCAGGGGCATGGGCTCGCACCCGGCCTGGACCACACCAACCCTTAACATGGTTGGATTTTTTGGTATCCGACGGGATTAGAACCAGTGACCTTCCAGCTTATGGGGCGTCTTAACCATACCCCGCCATCAACTGTTCTACATCTAGCGGATGTTGTATGGGGTTATTGTTATTACAACAATTATATACGATCTTTGATATTATAGTTATGTAATTATTATCTTTAATTTTTATGAATATTAAGAAATTAATTTTTTTAGAAAAAATACTTAATAATTACAACAGATTTTTAATTTTAGTATTTAAAATACATTTAAACCTTTATAAGACAAATCTATTCTAAAACTATATAATATATTTTATTCTTAAAATCAATTCTGTATATTTTCCTGTAGGGCTTGGATCTGTTCTCAATGAATTAGAACTTAGCTGGATTGGTTCTTTTCCGGTTTATGGACGGTCGATTATGACTGCCGTCTTAGTCTATAGTGTTGGTATAGTTATCTTTTTTTTTATTTTGTATGATTTATGTGGTATTATATGTTGTTGTTTGCAAAAAATTTAGATTATTTGTATTTAAAATTTGGTGTTTTTGTCTAAAATTTTGTTGAAATTGATAAAATTTGGGTTGCTAAAATTACATAATACAGGTATCTTAAAAATAATCAAAAATACTAAATCTATTTTTAAAATTAAAATTGCAATTTTATCCCAAATCACAGTTTCAGCAACCAATCCCATTTAAAAATTCCAAAAAAAAATTAAAAAATGCAAATTTTCTCAAATTTAACAAAATTAAAAAAAAAAACATTTATACATACCTCGGAATCTTTGAATCTTTGAGTGGACAAGACTTTTCATTTTTTTTTTTAATATATGTACCTGAACTTATCTCGGCTTCACTTCATTTGGATTAATTACACCACCTTCTTAATAAGATTAAGACACATTTTGGCATTATTGTGAAGAACAGGGAATCTAATCCAGAGGCAATTTGTATTATTTTTATTCATATTCTAGTGGTGATATCCACGTAACATCTGTGCATTTCGTAGACGGTGGGGGTGCTTATCTTAGGCATTTTTAGGGACGGAGTTTGGGATAGTTGTCTCTCTGATTCACTGACTCTGCTGAGAGCAGCACCCCTGGTAGTGGTAGCACTAGTGGTTGCATAGATGGAGAGTATTTCTGGGCCTTATTTTGATCCAGAATATGAGAATATGGAGCACAGGATCAATCCTCCAAGGTACAGAGCAGAGTATTTAAATGCTTCTTAAAATTTTACTTGTTGATTTCTGTATCCATAGATCTTTTCTCCTCAGTGCTTGAGGAGTATGAAGAGTATTTATGCAGACTTTGTTTTCATTACAATGAATGTTGCAGTGTATCTATTGACAATGATACCTGCCAGGACTACACTCTGATCAAGGTATGCATGCCTGGACCATATCACTCAAGTTATGTATAAATATAGATATAGATATTTGCATAATGTTGTTTTCATTGCCATCAAACATGCCTTTCTTCAAATGGTTGAGTATATTATAGATTCTTATGAAGGTGGGTTTTGATTTTATGAAATCTAGGTTCAGAGTATGAAGGTGAGTCTTGATATTATCAAATCTAGGTTCAGAGTGTTGAGTTTAGTTATAAACTGTAAATATCACATGATTGGACTGTGTTGGCATGAGCACAAACATAAGTGCGTTACTTGATAGGATTTGAATCTTGGTGGAGCTATATTGGCCACCACCTTTCAGCAACCTAATAAGCCACAATTTTATGTATTTCTGTTTGAGAGTTTGTTATTTCATGTTTTGCTGCAGTATCAAAACCAGCCCAATAAGCCAGAATTTTATGTATTTGTGTTTGAAAGTTTGCTATTTCATGCTTTGCTGCAGCATAAAATAGCAGTAAGGTAAGTAGCATCTCTAAAATGGTAGGTAGGATTGTGATTCAAGACTTGATTGAGGTGATGCATGCAGACCAAACCTCTACATGTGCCACCATAATGTTGGGCCCTGCCCTATATAGTTTGTAATTGGTGTGGAAGTGATGGATGATGCTGCTAGCTCCTTGGGGATGGATGGATGGATTCAGCTCAAGGCTGAAGAAAGATCTGTGCACAACTGCAGGCTACTGGTAATTTTGGCATGACGATGTGATTCTCTCTCAGTGGTTGGGGTTGTGGCTGATCTCTGTGCAGGTGGATAGTGCGAACAAGCATGGCATACTTCTTGAAGTGGTCCAACTTTTGACTGATCTAGATCTAACCATTTCAAAAGCATATATTTCCTCAGATGGTGGATGGTTTATGGATGGTAAGTTCGCTTCCTTGGATCTATCATTGAACCTTTCCTTTTTATCTCTGCAAATCCTGCTGTAATTTATCGTGGGTAATGCAGGGGGCTCAACCAATTGATTGATTGAATGATTCAAGTTTTACTTTTGTGTCATAGTGTTTCATGTGACAGACCAGCTAGGGGATAAACTTACAGATGAAAGCATTATTGAATACATACAACAGGTAGCTTTTGCTTGAATCCTTTTGGCAAGAGGATATTGTGCAGATCGTTCGTATATTGGATCTGTTGGAAATGTTTATAATGATGAACTAATTGATATTTGTTAATTTTCTTGCTGCAGTCCTTGGGAGCAAAACGTGTCGTTTCTAGTAGACAGGTGAAGACATGTTTAGGAAGGATTGTAGGTGTACAGTCCATTGGAGAATACACAGCAATAGAGTTGACTGGGACAGATCGCCCTGGTCTTCTGTCAGAAATTTCTGCAGTGCTTACAAGCTTTGGTTGCAATGTAGTAGCAGCAGAATCTTGGACCCATAATATGAGAGTAGCATCTGTTGTGTATGTAACTGATGAATCATCAAATCAGCCTATAGAGGATGTAGTTCGTCTGTCTACCATTAAGAAGCAACTTTCAAACGTGCTTAGAGGGGATGATGATAGCAGCAAAGGGGTCAAGACAGATTTTTCCATGGGCTTAACTCACAGAGAGAGGCGTCTGCACCAGTTGATGTTTGCTGACAGGGACTATGAATGTTCCTCTGATTCCTCAAAGCCAAATTTGTTGGATGAAAACAGGAAGCCTATCATCACCATCGAGAACTGCAATGAAAAAGGCTATTCTGTGGTTAATATCCAGTGTAGAGACAGACCAAAGTTGCTGTTTGATGCCGTCTGTACTCTAACAGACATGCAATATGTTGTCTTCCATGGTTCAATCACTTCCAATTTACCTTATGCATTGCAAGTAAGTAAAAGAATAAGAATATAAGCACTTTAATCCATCAGGCTTGAGATGGGGAGTAGTTATGTTAATCATTCAGATTCAAATATTTGCTAAAAGCCCCATGTGAAGCCCCTTTGTGTGCGAGGGAAGGTGTTTGACTCTTTCTAACAGACATGCAATATGTTGTCTTCCATGGTTCAATCACTTCCAATTTACTTTATGCATTGCAAGTAAGTAAAAGAATAAGAATGTAAGCATTTTAATCCATCAGGCTTGAGATGGGGAGTAGTTATGTTAATCATTCAGATTCAAATATTTGCTAAAAGCCCCTTGTGAAGCCCCTTTGTGTGCGAGGGAAGGTGTTTGACTCTTCTGGAATTGGTTGCTATCATTAAAACAACTAAATATATGTATCAAGTGGGCTTGGGCTTGGTTGTGGGAAAACTCTACAACATGTAAGTGCCCTTGAGTCAAGAGCTTTGGGATGGGTGATCTACCCAGAAGTCCTGGAAAGGTGTTTGACTTTTATGGAATTGGTTGCTATTATTAAAACAATTAAATATATGTACTAAGTGGGCTTGGTTGTGGGAAAACTCTACATGTAAAGTGCGTTTGAGTGAAGAGCTTTGGGATGGGTGATCTACCCAGAAGCCTTGACTTTTATGGAATTGGTTGCTATTATTAAAACAATTAAATATATGTACTAAGTGGGCTTGGTTGTGGGAAAACTCTACATGTAAAGTGCGTTTGAGTGAAGAGCTTTGGGATGGGTGATCTACCCAGAAGCCCTGGTTACTGGGTACAAGCCATTCGATATGGGATGAAGGCTGCATAAATAATCCCAAAAATAATATATCATATATATCTAAGTAATTGGTCCAATTTGTCGCAGTAAGGTGTTCAATTTTTCTGATTGGAAAAAGGTTTTGCACTTGCAGGAGTATTACATTCGGCATATGGATGGTTGTACCCTAGACACTGAAGGTGAGAAACACAGAGTTATCAAGTGCTTGGAGGCTGCAATAGGACGCAGGGCATTTGAGGTAAGTGCCTATTTCCTTGCATATGATGATCTGATCGTCTGATTCTCTAGTTCTGCTGCTGAATCTAACAACCTCTAGACTCCTGCTGAACAGGGCCTGAGTCTTGAACTGTGTGCAAGTGATAGAGTAGGCCTTCTTTCAGATGTTACTCGCATGTTCCGTGAAAATGGTCTCTCAGTGACAAGAGCAGATGTCACAACCAGAGGGGATAAAGCGATCAATGTATTCTATGTCAGGGATGCTTCTTCAGGAAATCTGGCCATTGATGATATGAAGGTTGTTGAAGCTATGAGGAGAGAAATTGGCCATACCATGTTTCTGCAGGTTAAGAATATGCCAGGTGACATTGTTTATAACCCTGTCCCAATCGATTCCAGATCGAAATTCAGATTTTCATTTGCTAGTTTATTCAAGGCCCAGCTGGACCGTCTCTCATTCCATTTTCGTATGGTCAAGTTCTGATTCTCAAACGCAGAATCTTTACGACTACTGATACTTCTACTCCTCGTCTGATAAATTTGATCCCATGGCCATTTTCGAACCCCGTGTTGCTTTACTCCCTTTCTATATTATAGTGGCAGACAAAATTACCATTTTCGAATCTAGTGTTGCTTTATTCCCTTAGTGGCAGGCAAGATTATCAGACGAACTTATGTTTGGAGTAGAGTATTTCATCTTGTATAAACTTATGTTTGGAGTAGAGTATTTCATCTTGTATGTATGAATGACTGACTTGGGATCGAAGGGTGTTTCAGACAACTTCACCCTTAAATGCAGCACCTGGTCACTTTTTCCCCGAGTTAAAATCATTCAAGTGCAGAGTAAAACTATCACAGAGACAGTTTTGACTACCCTTTTATGCAATTCATTTCTAACTTATGCGTAGGGTTTTCATAATATTATGAAAAATATAATTTGACAAACAATGCTCTTAATGCTCGTAAGCATGGCATACTTCTTGAATGCTTTTAATGCTCTTATGTTCTCATTTAATATTTGTATCTTGGTATATATCGATTGCCAAGTCTTTTAATAAATATTAATAGGTCATACCAGAAAAGCTATAGCAAACCATTTGTTGTTAGACCTATATGGGCAGCAAGGCAAGCGAATATCAATTATGTTTTTTTATCTGAGCAAACAAATCAATGTCAATCTTTAAATGTCTTCTATTTGTTCATGTAAATCTTAAAAGGCAAAGGATAATTTATAAAATATTTTATAGTGTTGAGAACAAGAGAGAATTTTCTATGTATTTATCTTATAAGATAAGATATTTCATAAAGATTTTTATATGAACTCGTCTTAGGGATCATCTGCATCAGCGTTAATTTGGATGGAATGTTCTTCATCACCTTTATAAGTCGATGAAAATGATGAAAAGTCGATGACAATATGACAATAATGTTGTGTATCCCCTAATTTCTAAGATTGAAATGTTGGAAAAATTCAATTTGAAACTCGTTAATCCTAGAAAGATTCAATTCCCCCAATAGGTGGAGGTGAATATGATGCAATCATGGATTCCTCCAAAGGAAAGGTGAATAAAGTTGAATTTTGATGGCACAAGCAAGGGTAGGACTTGCAAGGCTAGGAGGTCTCTTAAGGAATCATACATGGATCATCATAGTTGTGTTTTACAGCTTCCTTTAGATAGGAACAAACAACAAATCCAAAGGTTTAGCATCCATGAAAGGAATGTACATAGCTTGGTAAAAAGGAATAAGAAGATTAATTATAGAAAGCCATTCTAAGATCCTAACTAACATGCTTCTAGAAAAGCTAAGAGAAAAACTTGATAGATGAAGAGTGCAATATCTTGGGGCAACTCAATGTGGCAATCCTTTGAAGAATTTTGTTTCCATCGTGCCCATAGATTAACTAACTCAATTGCAAATGGATTGGAAAATGTGGCTATCAAGTCAAAGGGAGATGGATAGATAGACTTAGTAGGTGATTGTATCTCAAAAGGAGAGTAATGGAAGATGAAGTTCTAGGTCATTGTAAGTGACATGGAGTCATACATACATAATGGAAATCAAAGAGAGGTAGAAGATGCAATGACAAATTAGTACTTTCCAATCATTAGAGTACAAAGGTGTATAGGAATGCAATGCTTGGATCTTTATGTCATGAAGGTGAGAAGACAATGTTTAATTCGTTAAGACTTGTTAGATTGATCCTTCTAATATCCTAGCATCCCCCCTTCAAAATGACTTGTGGAAGGATTTACAAAATTGTAGAAGGAGAAGGAAGGAAGCATTACCCCTATGCCCCCTTATGACAAGTTCCTTCAAACCTAACATAAATTGAAGATGATGAAACCTGGATTCTATGAAAGGTTTTGTGAAGATGTTTGCAACCTGATCTTTTGGTCAACAATAAGTCAAGTCAATAATCTAATCATGAATACGTTGTGTGTCTCAATGTGCTTGGTGAAATGATGTTATATTGGATTCCTAAAAAATTTGAATGGCACTTTGACTATCCCACCATAAGGTAATCAAATTCCCATGTTGGAAACCAAACTTAGAAAGACTTTGCCAAAGCCAACGTGCTTATAACCTACATGAACTTTTTCTATATACTCTATCTCAACAACAGAAAGAGAAATGGCAACATGTTTCTTGCATGACAAATTAACATGTCCCAAATAAATATTGTAAACATAACATGTAGTGGAATTGTCATCATTAGGGTCACCAACACAATCAAAGGCCGAAACCAACCAAAGAAGTAAAAACTATCGGAATTGTATTGAATCCCAAATTGAATTGTTCATACTAAAGTATTTGCTTCACTGCTTTCAAACAATGTTGATGCAAATCCTAGATAAAGCAAGAGATAAGACCAACAAAACAGTAAATGTTTGTGTGGGTATGAATTAATTGGAACATTTAGAAGACAACTTAAACTAGATTGCAAAGGTGTATGGGTTGATTTACAATCATCCATGTGAAATCTATGAAGGAGATCAAGAGCATTATTTGGTTGAGAAAGGAAATTCCCCTAAGTTTCTCTACAAAACTTGAGAGCCAAGAACATAATGAAGGTCTCTTAATGTTGTTATCTCAAACCAATTCCTAAGAGTAGACTTCACTTGGTTGAGCAAATGAGGGTCTCTATGAGTGACAATGAGATCATCAACATGCACAACAATAATGAAAATCTCATCACCAACTCATTTTGTGTAAATATTTGGGTCAGAGAGTCGTCTTGGAAATCTTGAATCAAGTAGAATTGGTCCAAGATTTCATACAAAGCCCACAATGCTTGCTTGAGTGCATAAAGAGATTTATTTAATGAAAAAATATATTAGAGTTAACATCAACAAACTTGAGATGGTTTTCAACGTAAATAATTTATTCCTATGTATCCTCATGCAAGAAGGAAAACTTAACATCCATGTGATGCATCTCCCATCTTTGTAAATTTGCAACTAAAAGAACAAGGTGATTGGAATCCATTTGGACAACTAGAGAAAAGGTTTCAAAAAGGTTGAGGCCTTCAACCTAAGAGAAAACTTTGGCTACTAATCGAGCCTTATAATTATCCACACTTCCTTTTGCTACAAATTTAACTCTATAAACCCACTTACATTTCACAAGTTCTCCCTTGGGGAAGAGGAACTAAATACCAAGTATCATTCACCAATAAGGAATGATAGTCTTTACTCATCAGTTCATCCCATTTTGGATGACCATATGCTTCTTGAAATATTTCTATATTCATACTCTTAATCTTAAACTGTGAAAGATGAGGAGGTATGTGGAAGAGGAGGACAAGTCTAACAAGGGAACACCAGCTAAATAACCAACAACTTCTTGAGCCTTTTGCATCTATCTAGTAAGTGGTCAATTTGTAGGAGTGTGATTAATAGATTCAATTGTAAGAGGAGGGGGAGTAGAGGGAGCAGGAGATTCCTTTTCACTGTGTCCATTGGAAGAACTAATATCTACAACAAAAGCATAATAATGAGAAGAGGTCAATAAAGAATTAAAAATAGAAGTCATCTTGTAAGTTGGAGATGGAACAGATGCCAAAAGAGACTCGTAAGCCAAGAAACATTCATCAAATCGAACATCTCTACGAAGAATAACTTATGCAGTGTTGGGTACATAAAGGTGATATCCTTTTACATCTTGAGAGTAGATGACAAAATTACAATTTTGAATTTTGAGTTGCAAATCTTTATGATTCTCATAGGAACAATGAGCACAAACACTACAATTGAACACCCAAAAGTTGCTAACATTTGGATTTTTTCTCCATTATTTTTCTAGTGTACACGACCTTGGTTGATTATGTAGTTTCCATAATTAATAGTTATATTCATGCATTGAATCATACAATTTGCATGGATATATTTTAATGTTTAGTTCTTCCTCTCCACCGCACAATTAAGCTATAATGTATAGGGACATTGTGTTGTATCTAAATTCATTTTTAAGAACATGAAATGATGAATTGCATGTTTAAATATTTGCCTCCATTATTTTATCAAAGTCTCTGAATGCCATGACTAGACCATTTTTCAATAAGGCCTTAAAATCCAAAATCTTATTGAATACTTCACATTGTATTGAATACTTCACTCTTTCAAGTGAGAATTAAATAAACCTAAGTTTTCCTAATAAACTTATCAATGAGGATCCAAAATGATTGGAATGTAAAAAGAATGTGGTGGATAAAGGATCACATAAATCACAATGAACATGTTCTGAAGGTGTTATGTGAAACAAGGGGAGGCACCTTTTCCAAACTACCCTAATGTTGTTTTCCAACAACACACCCAAAGTCAACACCATCCTAGCAAGAAACAAGCAAAAGGCATTGCACTATGTCATGCTTACCTCATTGTTGAAGTGGAAAAGTATTATAAGTGTCAAAACTACTCATGTTAGAGTATAATCAAATCATTAGTTTGAGCAACAAAAACATAAAAAATTTAAAATGTCCTAAAGTTGTCAAATTTGTATAACCTAGAAAAAGCATAGACACCCATTGAGGCTTTTACATGCTTAGGATCCTTGGGATCTTTGATTACAACATGGTGAGGTGAAAACTTAACAATTTTTCTAGAACCAAATTGAGTTATTTGATAGAGGAAGAGAATAATGTAGGAAAGATCAACAACACGATATTTATGTTGAGAAACAATCTAAGAGGTAAACCTCCATGAAGCAACATAAAATGTGCACCTCTATATGAAGCTTACATCCAAGCCAAACCTCACTCTAACTTTTTGGTGACTATGGACAAAAGACCCTCAATGATCTTTAAATAGAGAGCAAGGACCAATGAGATGAAAATGCATGTATCAAGTGTCGTGAATATCGAGGATATGAGGACCATCTAATCACTTTTGCACAAAATAGAATGGTGATTACCATATTACTTAATTTCAAAAGTGCACTAAAGAACACATTATTAATACATTAGACCAAGATGGTCTTAATCATTCCCTTAATTTCTAGTGTCCTAACAAAAAACAAAGTGGATGGAATTCATTCCTTGATTGTGGGTCATGGAACTAAAATATAGAACAAGAAAAGTTGTAAGGAGACCCAACCAATAAAAAATATGCTAGCATAGCAAGCCTATATTTCTATCTTTGTATATAGCATCTATCTTTTCTAGTATGATGCAACATTATCATTCCATGTTGTGTGGGTATACTTGTTTTAATACTATGTGTATCCCTTGCCTCTATATAGGGGATTCCTTAATTGTGTTTAACTCCATAAGAGAACTTGGCAGTGTACTTGTTGTATAGGTCTATATTGTGTAGTAGATGGGTTATTGATATGTAAGCAATATTTTTTGGTTGTGTTGCGAATAACTTAAACTTCACCTCAATAAGAGGAATATAATGCATCAATATGGATTGGCGCCTTGTAACAAGATATGTCTATGCATTTTAGTTACTAACAAGCGTTGGAGCATTTATATGCTTTTACACACCATGTGGCTATTTTTTTCAATAGTCATATCTTACAAAATTCAAGCATGGAGGCATTTTTAATTGTTATTTGTTGTGCATTTACATATATAAACACGCTGCCACGTGTTATGACAACACACCAATGCAGTAAAAAGAAATCCTCTATTAAAATCTAAACATTCCCACCTCTATTAGAAATCTCCATTAAAAACATAACAAGGATAAGTGTTTCCGCTAAAACCTCTACTGATTGTGTTTTCTTTGTAGGACATAGTTGGTTTTCATAGACATACAAGTTTTTTCATAAACAATCTATCATTTGCATACTTTTGCCATAGCAATTTATGATTGCTTTAGTCAACTTTGTTATCCCTTGTATTCACCTAGCCAACACAAATATCTTCTACACATATTTTTCTCTTTACACCGTGAATTATCTTAAAAGCATCGATAATATGATTGTTTAAAGTTAATGTTACCACTTAGTCATTGACTTTTCTTCAATTAGAGTTTCAATTAAGGTGAGGGACAATGTGTGACAAGTGATTTATCCCAAAACTTCCCAAAACTAAGGCTTGGAGCTAAGGATCAAGTCTTATCTTCATTAAGATCAAATTCAACAACAAAAATCCGTTTGCACAAGGGTTTAAGTAGTCGTAGTGAATTATCCCACATGTTCACCTCAACTCCAGTATGGGTTTAGCTCCCAAATCTACCCCTGCACTTAGGAATTGTTTTTCAAGGAAAAAACAAAAAACACTCTCCAAGAATCTTACATCAGCTTCATCATTCTCAACACTTTTATGCCTCACATGCAACGCGTTTCTTTGAGAACATTATGAAAACATTCTAGTTTTACACTATAATAAATGAAAAGCTTGCACTTGGAACTTCACTTTGTATTCCATCTAGGTCATGGGAATTTTCAAGCATGGAATTATTAATAGTTATTTCATTGATAGCTATATATAAATATATATTTTTTTATGATATCTATTTAATTTAAAATTATAAAAAGAATTATTTAGATCATAATTTTAAAACACAAATATTAAATATATATATTATAATGAATAGTTAATCAAAAAAATTATAAACAAGGATAATGCAAAACCTTGGTAATGAGATAATTTTGTATTTTTACAACACATAGAGAAAGACCAAAGAACAACTACATTCACTCACAACTAGACACCAAAGGATGAAAATGATGAGCTTATGCAGGCTATATCTATTAAAGAAATCAAGCATATTTTATCCATTAGCAAAAATGATAAGAGTCCCGAACCCGATGGTATTCCAGTTGAGGTGTATAGATGCTTGTTTGAGGTTTTGGGCGAGGATCTTTTAAGAGTCATTGAAGTGTCTCGGACAAGTGGCAAAATACCATGTGTTTTTAATTCTACCTTTCTTGCCCTTATTCCTTAGGTTGATAGTCCTTTATCATTTGAGGACTTCAGACCTATATCTTTGTGTAATTTTGTTTACAAAATTATTGGCAAGATTATCTCAATAAGAATTAGAAAGGTTTTGGGTAGATGTATATCTGGGGAACAGTTCGGGTTTTTACCAGAAAGGCAAATACATGATGTTGTTGGTGTCATTCAGGAAGGTATGCATTCTATGCATATCAAATCCTTGAAAGCTGTCATGATTAAGATCTATCTCTCTAAAGCTTATGATCGAGTCAGTTGGACATATCTTCGGGTTATTCTTGCAAAACTTGGATTCGCAGGAAATTTTATTGTGTGGGTTATGAGCAGTCTATCTTCTGTTTCTTTTTATGTGCTCATCAACGGTGTTGCAACTAAATTTTTCAAATCTGGTAGGGGGCTCAGACAAGGGTGTCCCTTGGCACCACTTCTGTTTCTTATTGTGGTAGATGGTCTTGGGAGGGCTATTCTTCATGCCAAACTGTGTGAGACTTATCATGGTTTACCTTTTGGTAATGATATAGTTTTAACTCATGTTCTTTTTGTGGATGACATTGTCATGGTTAATGATGGTTCTGAACAATCTCTCTCCACTCTTTATGAGATCTTAATGCATTTCTGTAAGGCCTCTGGGATGCAAATAAATGATAATAAATCATCCCTATATTTTTCCTGTATAGAAGAATCTGAAGTTATTACTTTATAGAATATCTTCAATTTTCCTGTTGACAGAATTGCAAAGGGCATGAAGTATCTCGGGTTTCATCTTAAACCTTGTAGATATCTTATTAAGGACTGGGATTGGCTGATTATTAAAGTTGAACAAAGGATTCAGAACTTGAGTTTCCGTTGGTTGTCCAAAGGTGGAAAGCTGATTCTGATAAAAGTTGTTTTAGAGGCTTTACCAGTTTATTGGATGCATTTTTGGGTTCCTATGGGTGTCATAGACAAAATCAGAAAGCTTTGTTTTACTTTTCTTTGGGCTGGTAAACAAAACTCTGCTGGTTTACCTTGGATTTCATGGAAGATACTTGCTATGCCTAAATTTTTGGGTGGTTGGGGTCTTAAGGTTCCGGTGTTATTTGCTAAGGCACTTGCAGCAAAAAATGTCTGGAATATTATTCATGGTTCGGGTTTATGGGTTAAAATTGCTTTTCAGAAATACATTTACCCAATGAATATTCTGGAGTGGATTAGATCTATTTCTAAAAAGAAAAAGAACATTTCTATTTGCTGGAAAGTTGTTCTTTGGGCTTTTGATCTCATTGGTAATTCTCTTGTCTGGAAGATTGGAGCTAGTAGGGATGTTCGTATTGGTTTAGATCCGTGGTCTGGATGTAAATGGAGACATACTCTTCCAGTTCCTATGCTAGACAGATTACATTTGGCTGGTTTTCACCTCATTTCTGATATTGGAATTCCTTGTATGTCTGGTTTGATGTCTCAATCTTGGTTATGTGCAGACTCTATTGGATTTACTGATCCACTTGAGATTGCTGGTTGGAATGGTTATATACTAATCATTGTTAATATTTTCATGTTTTAAAAAAAAAAATTAAGACATTTTTAACATTTTGAAATAAAAATAATATTTGAAATTTGCAATCTCAGTTTGAGTCACATCAATATTTACCCATTGATCCCAAACAAAAATACACTAAAATATATTAAGACCAAACAACTTAGAACTTTGTAGCTGACATAACATCCTTCGGACAGTACAAAAACAATATACCAATGTATGGTTAGATATAGAACACTACGAAGTATATATAATAAAAATTTAGAAGAAAAACAAAAACTTAAAAACATGGTAAGTTAAATTACACAAAATAACAATGCTTCAACATTACAAAACCAATATATGGTCAAATAGAAAACACTACCAAGTATATATAATAAAAATTTGGAAGAAAAAAAACCTTAAAACATGGTAAGTTAAATTACATTTTTTCAAGAGAAAAAGAGCAATACCTTGATATTCATTAAGAATCAAAGGAACCAAAATACATAACTATGATACTACAAGTATCACATACATCAGACATCATGCAACATCAATAACCCAAGGAAAAGGAAGGTACCATAAGTCATAATCAGACTGGAGACCAAAACAAACCTCATACTCTCTGCAAGGTGAACATTAGCACGGTCCAAGGGAGTACAATTCCAAACCTAAGAGCTTATCCAAGGAAACTCTAAGAGGCAAAAGTTCCCTCGACTAATACAAAATGCTCTAGAGGAATCCAAACAGCTCATAGACGTCTGAACTTTAGCACGGTCCAAGGGAGTACAATTCCAAACCTAAAAGCTTATCCAAGGAAACTCCAAGGGGCGAAAGCTCCCCCAACTAATACAAAATGCTCTAGAGGAATCCAAACAGCTCATAGACGTCTGCGATCTAATATGAATGCTGTAAAAAAATCATCCTCTATAGGAGTTACATATCCTTTTGAAAGAACAAGATAATACTGTTACCAATGGAATCACCATCCAAGAATTCCATATAAGATTTATCATCTCAAGTGATAGAACTTCCTTGGATAAGATATCAACACTACTATTGTGCTCCTTGTAAATGTGCTTGAAGTTAATGGAGAGAAAGAAAGCTTCTATCTCAGATATGTGGTTACACCAATGGTTCAAGTCTACTCCATTGAGATGTGTCACTGAGTTTGCCCAATTTATAATGACTTTTGAATCTCCATAAACAAAGAGGGAAGGGATACCCAAAGATTTTGCAAATACCAAAAGAGCCAACAGCTCAGCCCTAGTGTTTGTACTGACTCCACAGCCCATCTGTATATGAAAGAAGTGCATGGGACTAATATTAAGTGAAGAGCCAACACCACCAATATTTAAAGTTGCAACACCATCAAAATAACCAACAAGGCAAGTCTCATGTGGTGACGATCCAATAACCCTAGCAAAAACTTTTTTTTCAATTACCGAATAGAAAAGAAACAATTCCAAAATCCTAAAGCAAATTGTATCTACACGAGGGGCATGTTCCTCAAATAGAAACTTGTTGCAAAAAATCCGGATGCACCAGATAAAAAAACAAGGCAAATATAGCAGACTACAAGCTTTCTCCACCCAGCAATTGAAAATTTCCATCAATAATGGTTCCTTCCAAGTAAAAGATAAGCTATGTCTATCAGCAAAAGCAACCTTAACTGCCCCTGCAAAGGTACAAGTAACAAATAGATGATTCGCAATCTCGTCAACAACCATATACATACAACAACAATTAGGCCCCATCCAACCTCTACGACAAAGATTGTCCCAAGTACTGATAACATTTCCCACACACAACCAATGAAAACATTTGATTTTAATGGAATATTCCAAAGCCAAAGTTGTTTGTACCACCAACCCATAAGTTCCCCACCGGATCTATTTGCAATATATTCATAAGCCAATTGTGCAATGGTATCTCCATTTTTTTTGTTACAAAGGTAGAGGATACGATCCTTAAAAGAATTTAGTCTAATACCTCTATGATCTAGTCCACCAATATTTTTTTGCCATTGTTCCTTCCATTCCTCATCAAGATCCAAATCTTCTGCCAAAAGCCAATATGAAAAAGAAGAAGCCAAGTCACTGAGATTCCAAGCCTGATAGAGATAATTGATACCATAGTCTGAGAGATAAGTGTGAAGTTCATTGGAGAGCAGAAAAGTTGATTTCAAACCAGCAATAGGGTCAATGCCCAGTCTTATAAGGCCCTCGTCACCAACAAACCACCCTTCCATGTTGTTTATCCAAGGGAGGACACAAATAAATCCGTTACATATATAAGAGGTATTCTAAACAAAGAAGTTGTGATGTCGGATCCAACTTTCCTAAGGAATATTTTTTAGGTTTTTTTGCTGAATCAACTAATTCCATAAACCCTTACTTCTAAGTACATTCCAAAAACTCTAAACCCTAAGAACAGTTCTGAACCAATCCAAATTTTTTATATTCCAACCCCCAAGAGTGAAGAGTCTAGATAGACTAGTCCAATCCACAAGATGCAGCTTATGTTTTGTAGGATTACCACCCCAAATGAAAGGAAAGAAGCATTTCTTGAACCTGCTCAATATCAATCTAGGAAGCTTGGCAAGAGAGAGCCAGTGAACAAGGATCTGAGATAAGATAGATCTAATCAAGATCAACCTTCCACCAAAATATAAGAATGTATGTGTCTAATGACTAAGTTTGACTTCCACTATTTTCAAAATCCATCTCCAATCCTTTACACAATAACCCAAAGGTTTTAGCCTAAAACCCAAGTATTTAAACCCAAAATCAAGAGGTTCCATTTTAAAAGAAAGAATAATATTAATGCTATCACAAACTTCATCCAATAAGTTATTCTAGAAAAAAGAAGATTTTTCCAAACTTATACTCATCCCAATTTACACACAAGAAGATTTTTCCAAACTTATACTCATCCCAATTTACACACAAGAAGATTTTTCCAAACTTATACTCATCCCAATTTACACACAAGAGAGGTCGAAAATATTTCTAAAAACTTGCCACTCCATAATTGAACCACAACGAAACAATAAGATGTCGTCAACAAAGAGCAAATGTGTAAAGGAGAAAGTAGGCATAAGCTTAATGCCACAAGATTTTACCTATCAATTTTGCATCCCCAATGATTCTACTAAGTCCTTCAATCACAAACAATAAAAGTAAAGAGTTATAAAAGGCAAACGGTGTAAAAAAGAAAGTAGGCATAAACTTAATGCCACAAGATTTTACCTATCAATTTTGCATCCCCAATAAGTCTACTAAGTCCTTCAATCAAAAACAATAAAAGTAAAGAGTTATAAAAGGCAAACAATGTAAAGGAGAAAGTAGGCATAAGCTCAATGCCACAAGATTTTACCTATCAATTTTGCATCCCCAATGAGTCTACTAAGTCCTTCAATCACAAACAATAAAAGTAAAGAGTTATGAAAGGCAACTCGGTTTGCATCCTCAATGAGTCTACCAAGTCCTTCAATCACAAACAATAAAAGTAAAGAGTATTATGAAAGGCTGCTCCGTCTAATACCCCTTGAAGCATCAAAAAAATCCAAAGAAAAGCCATTTATCAACACAAAAAATTAGTAGAAGAAACACAACCCATAATCCAATTTGCTGCCAATAAAGACATCCCAATCTGTATGAGGATAAGGCACATAAAAGTATAATTAACAGAGTCAAAGACCTTTTAAAGGTTAAGTTTAAGTACAAAGGCATCCAACTTTTCAAGCTATCAATTCCTGAGCGACCCCAATAGGTTCATGTATCCGTCTATCTTTGAGAAAGCCGAACTGCTCAATGGAGATGGTCTTGGATAGGATAAGCTTAAATCTGTTTGAGATAACCTTTGAGATGAGCTCATAGACAAGATGACAAAGTGAGATGGGTCTGCAATCCACAAAGGAGCGCTTGGGTATAAGGATCAGGAAAGTACAATTTAGGACTCTTCCAGCCCTACCCTCCTTTTGATATTGTTCAACAGCCTTCAAAAGGTCTAGCTTAACCAGATCAAAGAGAAAAGAAAAAAAAAGGAGAAAAAATTTCCCCGGCCAACCATCTGGTCAGGATGGTCAACTTCCTGCAGTGTAACTTCTTCCACCATGCTGTCTGAATCCTCAGCCGAGAGAAAGAGGGGAAAAGTTTGGTTAGTTGGTCAGATATGACGGCCTTACGATATGAGGGCCTTACCATCTTCCTTGAAAAACATGCTAAGTTAAATTACATAAAATAACAATGCTTCAACACCATTGGCATCCCTACCATGAGTCACAACCCACATAAAAGCAATGATTTAAATTTTTTTAATGTTTTTAATATTTTGCTTAAAATCTACCAGACACAGAACTGATAAACTAATAAAGTTTCATATGGAATTATGTTGAAACCAGAGCCGATACTTCTCCACAGTGATAAATCATCGGAAAAGAAGGTAGGCATACAGATTTCATTTGGAACTATTAACTTTCAAGCTATTTACTTTTCAAAGTAAAATTTGGATTTGGGCTTCCCTTAAAAAGTGAAGTCTCCGCGGTAAGACTTAGGGCTTCTCAGGCTGCAAAATTCCTTTTCAGATTGGAGTGTTCAGTTTTTATAATTTTAAATGCATCAAATCTGATAGGATGGACTCATAACCTTAACACTTAAGAGTAGCGCTGCAGAAGCTTGGTGAACCCATAACCCACAGGTCTAGGATCAAAACCTGGCCTCCTATACACCCAGTAACAATTCCTTTAGTTTTTACGCTAAAATTTTAGTACCTTCAGCACCGTACACCTGAGTAGTAAGTCATCGACTGATCCCATCTGTCGGCTATGGATGACGTGTCTGTGTGTAAATACATTCTTCTGCTGCTACTGGAGCATTTAAAAAAATTATAAGATTCCACAAAGGGCTGAAGCATAAAAATGAAAATGCAATCAACATATAAGACGAAGAGAAGAGGCAGACAGAACGAATTTGAAGAGCCAGATGGTGGTCTGATCAAAGGTCTGAAACATAAAAATAAAACTTTTCATGAAGTCTAGATAGAAGATTTGAAGTGAAGAAGCAGATGGAGAACAAATTTAAAGAACCGGACGGTGGTGTGAAAACACACCATTGACAGTGATAAACAAAGGCATTCTGAATATATTTTATGCCCTCTCCCCGCGGATGCGGCGAGCAAGCTGGATGTCTTTGGGCATTATTGTAACCCTCTTCGCATGAATGGCGCACAGATTGGTATCTTCGAAAAGACCAACGAGATATGCCTCTGCCGCTTCTTGCAGTGCAGCCACTGCTGACGACTGGAATCTCAAGTCTGTCTTGAAGTCCTGAGCAATCTCCCTCACGAGCCTCTGGAAGGGAAGCTTTCTTATTAGCAACTCGGTGCTCTTCTGGTATTTTCGGATTTCACGGAGGGCAACAGTTCCCGGCCTGAATCTGTGAGGCTTCTTCACTCCACCTGTGGCAGGGGCAGATNCTTTCTTATTAGCAACTCGGTGCTCTTCTGGTATTTTCGGATTTCACGGAGGGCAACAGTTCCCGGCCTGAATCTGTGAGGCTTCTTCACTCCACCTGTGGCAGGTGCAGATTTTCTAGCAGCCTTGGTCGCCAGCTGCTTCCGTGGTGCCTTTCCCCCTGTTGATTTACGGGCAGTCTGCTTCGTTCGGGCCATCTCTCCGCTTCTATCTCCTTCCGAATTCCTTTTCTTGGAGCTACTCTGCTCTAATCTGCGCTGCAAATTCAACAAAAACCCTGGACAACGATGAATACCTTTACAAGCCACCATCGCCCCTTTTAATCACCTTGAAATATTTGATTTCTCCTTCACATCTCATCTCCACCGTCCTTTCTTTAGCCTTAATCAACGGTCTACATTTCAATCCGCCTCTCTCTTCTCCCACGCGACGCGGATCGCTAATATTGCCTAACCCTCGGACCTTCATTCCCCAAGGATTAGCACTACGTTGCCATTATCAATTGCTTTCAAAACATGGGCTCCATTGCAAAATTATTTATTTTTAGCCACTATATATTCTTTAAGCAAGAACCTTAATAGCTTGTTAACCTAGAATACCACCAACTAGTTTGGGTTCACAAAGGTTACATGGGGTAATATTTAGGGTTATGTACACTCAAATTGTGGGTGAATTTGATGGACTAGATATTCCACTCATCACTCCTTAGTTTTGGACTCGTAATTGAATGTTTTAAGTTGGCTAGGGAATAATAAATTTATTACATGAAGTTGTCAAATTTGTATAACATAGAAAAATCATAGACATCCCTTGAGGCTTTTACATGTTTAGGATCCTTGGGATCTTTGATTACAACATGCTTGGGTGAAAACTTTACAAATTTTCTAGAACCAAAATGAGTTATTTGATGGAGGGAGAGAATGATGTACCAAATATCAACAACACGAGATTTACGTTGAGAAACACAGAGGTAAAACTCCATAAAGCAACATAAAATACGCGTCACTTTATGCAGCTTACATCCAAGCATCCCTTACTTTAATTTTTTGGTGTCTATGGACAAATGACCATCAATGATCTTTAAATAGAGAGCAAGGACCAATGAGATCAAAATACCTGGATCAAGTATTGTGAATATCGAGGATACGAAGACCATCTAATCACTTTTACACAATATAGAATGGTGATTATCGGATTACTTAATTTTAAAAGCGCAATAAAGAGCACATTAAAAGCACACATGATTAATACATTAGACCAAGATGGTCTTAATCAATCTCTTACTTTCCAGTATCCTAAGAAAAAAAACAAACTTGATGGAATTTGTTCCTTGATTGTGGGTCATGGAACTAAAAAAAACAAGAGAAGTTGTAGGGAAACCCATCCAATAAAAAATATGCTAGCATAGCAAGCCTATATTTTCTATCTTTGTTTATATTATCTATCTTTTCTAGTATGATGCAACATTCTCATTCCATGTTGTGGGTATACTTTTTTTAATACTATGTGTATCCCTTGCCTGTATATAGGAGATTCTCCAATTGTGTTTAACTCCATAAGAGAACTTGGAAGTGTACTTGTTGAATGGGTTTATATTCTGTAGCAGGTGGGTTATTAATATGTAAGCAATAGTTTTGTGGTGTGTTGCAGAAACTTAAACTTCACCTCAATAAGAGGAATATAATGCATCAATATGGATTGGTGCCTTGTAACAAGATATGTATGTGCATTTTAGTTACTAACAATTGTTCGAGCATTTATATGTTTTAACACACCATGTGGCTATTTTTTTCAATATTCAAGCATGGAAGCAATTTTCAATTGTTATTTATTGTGCTTTTACATATATAAACACAGTGACACATGTGTTATGACATCACAGCAATGCATTAAAAATAAATCCTGTATTAAAATCTAAGCATGCCCACCTCTATTAGGAATCTCCATTAAAAACATAACAAGGAGAAGTGTTTCCGCTAAAATCTCTACTGATTGTGTTTTCTTTGTAGTGCATAGTTGGTTTTTATAGATATACAAGTTTTTTCATAAACAATTTTATCTTTTGCATACTTTTGCCATAACAAAGTATGATTGCTTTAGCCAACTTTGTTATCCCTTGTCTTCACCTAGCCAACACAAATCTCAGCTGCACATATTTTTCTCTTTACACTGTGAGTTATCTTAAAACATCAATAATATGATTGACTAATGTTAATGTTACCACCCAGTCATAGACTTTTCTTCAATTAGAGTTTACATTAAGGTGAGGGTGATGTGACCCACACAAAGGGTTTCTGCAGCATGGTGGCAACAAAGCAAGAGTGTCACGTCCCCATGCCTCCGATCGGCGAAGAGGACGTGACCCATGGCGTTAACCATCCGGCTAAGAGCCCATGAACATGTACATGATAAAATTTGCATAAACAGAATGTTGCATGAGAATGCATTAAGGTAAAACAGGCACAAATGCCATTGTTTATCATACACAGCTATCGTTATTTATCATGCACAGCGGAAACAACATGCATTCACACAAGCATTCATTCAACATGTCTATTATAGTCATTAACAGTAATTATAGTTGCGGAAGTAGAAATGGACAAGATCACTTATCTTAAGAAGAACTCGATCCGCAACCAGCTACGTCGCTGCAACGTTCCACCCAACCATAGGCCAGCGTGCTCCCTAATCTCTCAGCAGCGCTGCCACCCCCGAGCTGGGCATGATTCTCCAAGGAATAAGGGAACAAGCAGGCTTACACATAGCCAAGGATACACAAACACAGCCAAGCCAACACAGTTGGTTTTATCAGGCCATCAAGGAGTTGGGAAAGGCTAAATGCTAAGCTGATGAGCTCAATGCAAAGCCAAGAACACCTACACCAGAACTAGCTTGACTTCTAAGACACCCACACACACCCAACACAAGGAATCGGTCCCTTCTCTGCTACACAGTCCCTCAGGCCCTACATTCCCTTCCAGTGCTATTCAGGGGTTGTGGAGAAGAAAGCCAGCCCTCTAGCTCTGTCTGTGTGGTTTCCATCACCAGGTTTATCAAGCAAACCAAGCCCCCATCCCTGCTCCCAATGCAGTCCGAAGACCAACCATTGCCCACATGCAATTAAATCAGCAATTACAGCTCAACAGGGAAGGCGAATCCTCAAGGAATTATACAGTCCCAAACGTAACAGTGAATGTAGCTCACAACAAGGGAAAACAATGACCCGTCCTGGGCAACAAATCCAACCAGGGGAACTTACATAGACCACACTGAGGAAGAGAAAAACGCAGACTTCCAAATCCTGTGCGTGAAATGAACAGAACGACCATACCCGTCTGTGAGACAGCCGAAAATGTGAATGGCCCTTCATAGCAGTTCATGGATGGAAAAGCACGGCTCTCGGCTCGCTGTATCAGTCAGAAAACCAGGAAATTCCTGTGCGTGAGGCACATAAACGGACATTGGTCCTGCACGAAGATGAACAGCTCCCAGTTCGTGCGTGGGTGAACAAACAACAGGGAAGACGCGAATTAGACGTGCGTGGGTGTTCAGCACAGGTGTGGAGGGGAGAATGCATCCGCAAGAGTGAAAAACCAGGTAAATCCTGTGCGTAGAGGTGAACAGAAAATCGTGAGGCCCCGCGTAGTGGAGAGTGCGTGAAGGTTTCTCTTGCCATTAGGAAGTCAAACACTGTGGTGGAGTGTGCGTGTGGGTGAGGACTGACAGTCCTGCCACCCCACTCCCAAAGCAATTAACTGCTTCAACCACCACCAGCCATTCTTCAATGAAAGTGGTTGGAATAAAACAAGGGGGGAAGACACATGGGTATTTTCCCTCACTGGCCCAAGGTTTGACAAATTCCCCACCCTTATCCTCGTGAAAATCATGCCCCTTTCTCATTTTAGTTGCCGCGATCGTAGCTGGTCGGGTTCATTTAATTAATTATAGATGCATATTTACATGGTGACAAGCATAATATATGTCGCATGCCCCGATATACCATCGGTGACAAATTTGAATCCAAAACATAGCATAACCGATCAATGGTGGGGCCTTGGCCTTTAGCTCCTCACCGTGATCATTTACAATATATATATATACATCATGTACATTTAATGCAACGGGGTCAAAACCGGGGTGTTACAAAGAGCATAGTGTGAGGTTGTATGGCAGGAGAGAGCAGAGACAACAGTGAACCGGAGGATGAGCTGGTGGATTATTCAATAGACCCATACAAAGAAATAGATATCTAGGAGGTGGGTGGACACCTAGAAGATAGGTATATGCATGCAAACAGTGAAGCTTCCAATAGGACAACCATTCTAGGCTCAAGGGTTGTTGGCATGGCACTTCTAGGCTCCTCACTACCACTTCTAGAAGATGGTTTTCTAGGATTTGGCTCGGTAGTTAGCATGCCTTTCCCTGTGGAGATGAAAGGAGTGGCGAATCAAGCGGTGGAGATCATTCCGGAAAAGGAAAACCATTCTGGCACTGAGGAGAGGCGTGGTAGTTTTTTTCTTGGAGAAGGGTTTGGAACATCTCTCGAACTTGGATGAGGGCCAAAGACAAGTTTTGGCTTCCCGGCTGTTACCACCTAAGTTATACTTAGTGGTTTTTTATCAAGTGAGCCTGGTGAACCGGACAGGGTTAACTTGTTCGAACTTCAGAAGACCTGTGGAAGTACTTCTGGGAAGTGCTTGTTGTACTATATCACATGTTCATACCCCATGGGGGAGTTGTAATAAATGTTCTACCATGATAGTGTCTGTAAAAGACTCAGTCTCTTAGACTTTATTTGTCAATCCGATCAGCCTAGGGTGTTCTTTCCCTTGGTTATTATTGGTTGTTGAATAAACGACTGATAATTTCTGAGTTTTTCACTCCATACCTCCAAAGTTGGGGTGGTCGGCTTGGCATTTAGGCCTATTGAGGTTATTAGAGTCTATGTGTCAATGTATAAGCATGCTAGACATCATGATCGAGTCATATGAATATGTCTAAGTCCCCCTAGGTGTTTTTCAATTTTTCAAATTTTCAGTTTTTTCAGTGTTTTTTATTAAAAATTTATTTTTTCCAAAACTTAGGCTATTTTTTAATAGTTTAATTGGAAAAATTGATTTTGTAATAAAAGTTAGCCAAATAATCAGTTTCAGTCCTGTAGGTGCTCATTTTCAAGCTAAGAGCACCATGTAAACCCATGGACCCGCTATTTCCTAGTTTTGAGTGATTTTCCATCACTCAAGTCAAAAAGCCCCAAAAATCAATTATTGATTATTTTAATTAATAAATTGATGAATAATGGAGCAAATCCAAAATCATAAATCAGTGGATTCTCAGCCGATTTGATTGAAATCAGTCAGATCTGAAGCAGATTGACTGGATATGACAAATCCTTGACTGAAGGAGGTGATCAAATCAGATCCAGAGTTGATCTTTAGTTGTCTTCATGGGGAATTGTGCCCTCTCTCTCTCCTCCACACGTGTGGACTCTCCTGGATGCTCTATGGACTGATGTGTCGGTGTATGGGTTGATGTGTCAGCTCAATCAAGCCCCCGGTTGACAAGTAGGCTCAGTTCAACTTCAGTTCTGCATTGATTGACTCTCCATCAACTGATTTCATCTGATTCCATGAGGAATTGCACCCCCCTCTGGGCTGGATGTCCTATATTTTGTATATATCCTGGCTGAGGCTCCCTCTTCCAAGCTAGTCAGAGCTGGATTGAAAGGCTTGCCATTGTAATTGTGTATTGATCATCATTTGTTGAAATAAAAAGAAGCTTTGGAGGCTCAATTGTGGAGTACCTTTCATGTGTGGATTATCATTATCATGCTGCATTCAAGGTGAAACTGCTATTTTTTCAATTTTTTGCACTTAATTGTTGTCTGCCTGAATGGTTATTGAAATCATAGGGATAGATCATTGTAAGTAAGCTTACTTAATTCTATTTTGTTGCATATGTTTGAATGAGCTAATACCTGTATGCTAAATAAGATTATTTGCATGCTGTATCATCTACTTCTCATATGTATCTTCGGATTTAATGGTTCTGTTTGCAGGATTTGTTGTGTAGCTTACAGGTTTGCCGTGACTGGAAGATCTATGGTTCAGGTTTGACTCCATTGTTTTCCAACAGAGATTGCTAAGATCGTTCCCCTCGGTTCTTCACTACCAAGTTTCCTCTACAGATTTGCTTCAACAACAAGCACCTCTCTTCCCCTTTTTCTCCTTTAAAAATCTTAAATTTTCTTCAAACTGGTTACTATTAAGGTTTCATATTACTCAAATCTGTCTCATTAATAAAATTACACATAGATCTAGTTAGTAAGATCCCTTTCTAAGTCTAGATCTTATTTTTGTTTTGCATATAAAGTTACATTTTAAGAGATCTAGCTAAAATTACCATATTTTCGCAAGCATTTTAATGAAAATTCGTAGCTTGCTGTTAAGGTAGTTTCCTTTGCTGTACGTTAAAATTTCATATTCTACAGTAAAAGTGCACATCTTATTGGCTGTCCAAAAGGCAAGCCAAGATCCCAAGGAAAGCCTGCTTTCCTTGGTTCCTGTTTTCCCCTTTCAACTAGTTTTCAGCTTACCTTTTTTTGGTTAAAAGTGAGCTAACCCAAAGGTGCTTTCAGAGTGCTTTTGGGCATATTTCAGTCTGATATGCTTGTTGTTTTTTAGCAGGTTTGACAAAAAAGAAAGGAAGCTACTGTTCGGAAGTGGCCTCAGGAGCGTTCAAATCCCCCCATGGGTCTCCCATTTGACCAAAACCTTTAATTTTCGCACTTTGTAAGCTCTTGATTTCACTCCTTATAAGGATCAAGAGGAATTATATCAGTTCTCTGATATTGTAACCGTTGTTAATAAAAATAATTTTTGAATAGGCTCTTTCGAGCCCATTCCCCATCCCCTCTGGGGGGATCTGCGTCAGTGTCCTTTTTGTTGCTTTTTGCTCATTTCTTTTCAAACTAGCATTGATCTAATTTGCAGGCTAGTATACTTTATTTCATTATCAATTTCATATTCCATATTTTATATTTCAAAGTAATCATAATACTTACCCCACGACTTCCCGATTGACCCGAAAGGGGAAAGAGATTCGTGGTAGGACTAATTAGGAAACTAGAATTGTGTATCTGTTTTCTTTTCTATCATTTGTTTTTCAGCTATTATAAAATTAAACCCTCCTTGATTCCCCGATTGAGATCCACTTGGATCGAAAGAGGTTCCTGGAGGGTTTTCTTTTAAACAAGAACACCCATTGTAAAATTTACTAAAATTAACAAGACTCCGGTGTGTATGCTTTGCACTTGGTTGCGGTTCGTCCGATCAGTCAAGCTATATCAAAAGCACTTGATTGACTAGTATAATTAGGACTCACTCTCCCAAATTAACAAACCAACAGGTGAAAATCCAACACCTAGATCAAACCATCACGGTGGCAAAATACCCAAAGGAAGCGAGAACTTCTGAAAAGTGACCTCGGGGCGCCGATCTCTATCACACCCTAACGGGTGCGTTATGAACAATAGCCCCAGAGACTCCATTCAGCCCACATATTCCTTGCGGGTAGCCGTGAAGGTTTAGTTTTTGACATACTCCAAGTACTCTCGGGTATATCTGGAGTCCACCCCTTCACCTAATTTTAATCAACTCACACTTCAAATTTAACTTAAAACGTACCAAGAGGAAATTGCAAAACATTCACTCCAAGCACATGCAAGTACATTGATTCTATTTTTTGACTCCATTCTAAGGCACTGGTTATTTTCTTGCTTTATATATATATTGTGTCTCAGCATTGTGCTTTCGTGTATTCATTTTTGTATCTTTACATCTTTGATTGTCTATAGTTAAATCTCAAACTCCTAAGTAACTCATTCAGTTTAACATCACTATACTAAGTAATTATCCTAGTAACTTAATAGGGTCTACCCCCCTTGGCTTCGTTAGGAGTTGAGCCTAAACGGAGGAGTCAAGAACAAGGTGACAGCCTTGACTCGAGACTTGCCCCCAATGACACACCGAGTGGCTTGAAGATTTCTGCCACGTGACCCAGGTGTGTGAAAGGCGGCAACATTTTTTGGCGTCGTTGCCGGGGATAAATCTTTTTATTCCCGAGTACGACTTAGCTTAGCTTTTTTCTAAACAACTAAAAAGATAAAAAAAAAACTTTTGATTGATCTAGTCTTGAAAAAAACATAAAAATTAAAACTCGATCCATCTGGCGACTCCACTGTCTAACATCCCTTCAAGAATTTCTACCTGAAGAAACCGCTGACAGTTATTCAATCCTCTCCCTGATCCCGAAAGGTTTATTAGGGAAAGATTGAATAGGCAGACTTCTCGTAGAAACCTTGAAAATTTAGGAGACCAATCCCTCTCAGATATCCATCACATATTTGTAGAGAATCATACCTTCCAATCTCAAGAAATGACGGAATTTTACAAACCCCTTGAGTTTTCTCAGATAGCAGGTGCTCCTCATGACATTCCGAATGATGCTATCAAGAAGCTCCCCATTTTCAAGGGAAATAATGCCATCACTGCCAAGACTCACCTCCGAAAGTTTGAAAAACACCTAGTCAATTACTGCAATAATGCTGCCTCTAACCATGAAGATGTCAAAACGAAGCTCTTTGGTTTATCCTTAGAGGATGATGCTGCGGAGTGGTACGCCGACCTTGGTGATGATTCATATAAAACCCTTAATGAATTCCTATAAGGTTTTAAGAAGAAATGGGGGGAAAAGAAAGAACCAAGACATTTGTTTGCTGCCCTTCATAATATAAAGAAGATGGAAAATGAAACCATTGATGAATTTAATACTAAGTTCAGGCGTGTGGTTGCGGACCTCCCTAGAGAAATCAAGCCAAGGGATGCCTCCATCCTCATATCTTACATCGAAACTTTCACTGGTGATTTGAGGTACCAGTTAAGGGACAAAGATCCAACCGATCTAAAAACTGCTCAGGATCTGGCCGAGAAAATAGAAAAAAATATGCAATCTTCGGGCAAATCCAACATTCCAGGTTACACTAGGGGAAACACTTCATACAACAAAGAGAAGGGAAAAGCCGTTGAATTAGAGGAAAAGGCAACCTCTAAAGACCCCATGGAAAAGGTAACTAGCCTGATGGAAAAAATAGTTACTAGTAAGAACCAACTCATGGCAAATCAATCTGTACAATTGAATAATATTCAGAACAGAATAATCACAATGGAAAGAAATAATGGACCTAGGAACTTTCAACCTAAACAGAATCAGGTATATTAGAAGAAGGCTCCTCAACAAGAACCTAGGATTCCAAACCAGTTAGACTCAACTAACCTGGTAGAAGAAGGCATTCCATGGTGTAGACCTTGTGATCAATTCCACCAAGAAAGCACTTGCTATATAGCAAACCAAGTTATAGAACATGGAATGGCGGAGGTCAGTAATCAGGAAACAACATCAGGCGAGTCTAATCATGTGTACATGGTAGGTCGAACCTATCATTTATCAAACCAGCATTGGCAGCAGGCCACAGATTACGGTTACGAGAAGGATCTCCTTTCCAACTTTTATGGTGTAATGCCTTCTCCGGAAGCAATTAAGGAAATGAAGGAGGCTAGGTTCAAGGGAGCAGTATATCAAAGAAGAGAGAAGCCATCACCGTCTAAACAGTACAAGCCAAAGGTAACCACTCCTCCCCTCCCAGATCCTCCTATTGTCCCTGGATCAAATATTGATATGGGAGAATGGATAAGTAGTGCTAAGATTCATGTTTATGCAACTGATCTCCTTAAAATTCCTGGTCAAAAAGAAAAGTTGTTGAAAGCCTTAGAGGATAGTCAAAGTAAAGCTCACAATATTATCAAAGAGGATCCTCTTCCTAATAACAATGCTATATTTGAAGCTGAACATATTGAACCTATAGATATGCCTATAGTCCTCAACAGTGTTGATCCGAGAAGAGAAGACCACCCACCTGTTTATGTCTCCCTCTTAGTTGATAAACTTCTCCTTCATAATTGTATGTTAGATTCAGGTGCTTCATCAAATGTCATGACAAGAAAAGTAATGGAGCAGCTAAATCTAAGGGTCACCCGACCCTACCACAATGTGTGTGCCATGGATGCAAGAGAAGTTGAAGTGGTAGGGATAATCTTAAATTTACAGGTTAAGCTGGCTAAGTATCCTGATATCGACATGTCAATGGATGTGGTGGTGATAGATGTTCCAGATAATTGGGGTATGCTGCTATCCAGAAAATGGGCCGCAACTCTTGGTGGGAACATTCAAATGGATTGGACATATGCTACTATACCTGCATTAGAGAACACTAGGGTGATTCTCCATAGAGAAAAGCCGAGGAAACGACATGTAGAAAACCCTAAGGAGCCCAGAAATGAATTTGTTCATGTCATTGATAATTTTGGAAACTATGCTATTTTGTCAAATTTCATGGCCCCTATTAAGGAGAACATTAAAAATGAAAAGATCGATGAAATTTGGAAAATGTACTTTGACGGGGCTTATTCCAAAACTGGAAAGGGTGTGGGCATCGTGATCATCTCTCCTTCAGATAAAATCTACAATTTTGCGTTCAGGTTAGAGTTTGAAGCATCAAACAATGTAGCCGAGTATGAGGCATTGCTCCTAGGGTTAGAAACTGCTAAAGATATGGGGATAAAGATGTTGAACATAAAGGGTGATTTAGATCTAGTTGTCCTCCAGATTAAGAATCAGTATCAATGCAAAAATGACAAACTAAGAAAGTATAGAAATGCCACATGGGACACTATGGAAGGGTTCGATGCACTTAACATTCAAAAGGTCCATAGGGAAATGAATGGGTTAGCAGATAAATTGGCAGTAGCAGCATCCACCCTCCAGCCATCGGATGAAATGATTAATGGGAATGGAAAGATGGAAATCAATTTCAGACCTTCAATTTCGGATAATATAGACTACTGGCAGGTGTTCAAAGATGATGAGCAACTCTTGAGATTCATCCACAATCTGCAAGAGTCTGAAGGTTGCAAGATCAGTTATCAGCAGGAAGGTAAAGAGTATCAGGAGTGCGAGGATAATGAAAGGAATCACATCCCAAGTAGCCTTATAGATTTCGAGAATCTTTTTGATCGACAGGATCATCATAAAAAACAAAAAGAAGAAATCAAAATTGGGAATTATATGGAAATAAACATAGGAACTCACAAGGATCCCAAGTTAATAAAAATTGGAAAGGGTACTTCGGAAAAGGAAAGGAACAATTTGATCAACCTAATCAAAGAGTATAGAGATGTGTTGGCCTTTATTTATGATGAGCTTAAAGCCTATAGGGAGGATGTGTTTCAATACACCATTCCCCTCACAGAAGAAGCTAAGGAGATCAAACCTTTCCGACAAAAACTTAGGCAAATAAATCCTAAGTTGGCCCACATTGTGCAAAAGGAACTTCAAAAGATGTTAGCGGCAGGGATCATAGTACCTACAAGACATTCATCTTGGTGCTCCAACTTAGTTGTTGTCAGAAAGAAGAATGGGTCAATTAGAATATGTATATATTTTAGAAATCTGAATACATCATGCCTCAAAGACAATTACCCTGTTACTCGACATGGAAACTTTGCTTCAAAGAGTAACAGGATCAGGAATGATGTCCATGTTGGATGGCTTTTCTAGTTATAACCAGGTGTTGGTAAATATAGAAGATCAACATAAGACTACATTCACCACACCTTGGGGTACCTATAAATTTCTAAGAATGCCTTTTGGATTATTGAATGCTGGTGCCACCTTCCAAAGAGCCATGGAATTTGCCTTCAAAGAACTTATAGGCAAAATAATCGAAATATATCAGGATGACTTAACTGTTTTTTCAAAAGAAAGATCTGACCACATAAATCATCTTAGGCAGGTTTTTATAAGATGTCGGAAATATGGTATTTCCTTGAATCCCGCCAAGTCAATCTTTGGAGTTGATGAAGGCAAGTTGTTGGGGCACATCATTTCTAAGGATGGTGTCAGGGTTGATCCTGAGAGAGTTGAAGCCATTAAGAAAGTCCCCTTGCCTCAAAATCTAAAAGCTCTCCAGTACTTTAATGGTCAAATCAATTTCATAAGAAGATTCATCCCAAATTTAGCAGAATTAATGAAACCTCTACCAAAGCTATTAAAGAAAGATGCTAAGTTTGAGTGGAAGGATGAAGGGAAAGTTGCATTCAAGTCCATCAAAAATGCCATATCCATGTCCCCGGTCTTGATTAGTCCAGATTATTCCAAAGAATTCTAGATATTTTCCTTTGCCTCAGAAGACACCATTGCCGGTGTTTTACTTCAAAAGAATAAGGAGGGACAAGAGCAACCGATAGCCTTACAAAATTCAGAATTGAAGTATACCACGATGGAGAAACAGGCCTATGCTCTTGTCAAGTCCCTTAAACATATCAGAACTTATATAGGTTACTCCAAAATCATTGGATATACACCCCATGCAGCTGTCAAGGATATCATGTCTCAACAGGATTGTCTAGGAATCAGGGGTAAGTGGGTTTCAAAGATTCAAGAATATGATTTGGATATAAAACCTACTAAATTAATTAAGGGACAGGGTCTTGCAAAGATGTTGACCCAGGGAAATGAAAAGTCCTTAGGAATAATCTGCCAAAGCAACAATTCAGAGCAAAGTGTATCAAACGAGCTTCAGATATTAGAGCAGCACCCCTGGTACACCGACATCATATTTTTCCTCCACAACCTTACATGCCCCGATCACTTACTTGGCCATAAAAGAAGAGCATTAAGGTTAAAGGAAACTAAGTATTGTTTGACAAAAGATGGTTTGGGTTGGAGAAACCCCGATGGTTTAATACTTAGATGTGTCGATGAACCTGAGTCCAAGAAACTCATGGTTGAGTTCCATTCAGGATTTTGTGGTGGACATTTTGCAGCAAAAACAACCGCCCACAAAATCCTTAGAGCAGGCTACTATTGGCCAAACCTATTTTCAGATGTGCACAAGGCTGTCAGAGTTTGCCCCCAGTGTCAGTTATTCACCAGAAAACAACAAATGAAATCCTTGCCTCTAAATCCAATAGTAGTCCAAGCCCCTTTCCAGCAGTGGGGGCTTGACTTCATCGGTAAGTTCAAAGATAACTCGAGCAATGGTTACTCTTGGATTCTTACCGCCACCGATTATTTTACCGAGTGGGTAGAGGCGATACCCACCAAAAAGGCAATCGATGCTATAGTCATGGATTTCTTAGAAGATAAGATTATCACAAGATTCAGTGTACCAGCTAGAATAATCACGGATAATGGCCCATGCTTTGTTTCTTCCGAGATGTCATCTTTCTGTTTCAAGTACGACATTATCCTATCTCACTCATCCAATTACTATCCCCAAGGAAATGGTCTAGCAGAATCAAGTAACAAGAACTTAATGACCATAATCAAAAAAATTGTGGACGACAATAAGAAGGCTTGGGATAGCAAGATCAAATTAGCATTATAGGCCGACAGGATCACTAAGAAAAGTTCAACCGGGAGGAGCCCTTTCGAACTAGTCTACGGCCTTGATGTCACCTTACCAGTCCATCTAAAGCTTCCAGTTTATCAGCTTCTCTAGACCTTCAGCTCAGATCAAGAGGCCATCCAAAATAGAATAAACCAGTTGATCGAGCTAGATGAGAGCAAAAGAAACTCTCTTGACCATAGTATCGGAAATTTAGACAAGGTCAAGAGAGCCTTTGATAAGTCTACCCAACCAGGGTCCTTCCAAGTAGGTGACACAGTTTTACTTTGGGACAAACGACGGGAAAAACCTGGGAAACATGGAAAGCTCGACAGCTTGTGGTTGGGACCGTACATCATCGATGAAATAGCAGGAGCGAACTCCTTCTATCTAAATGACCTAGAAGGAGAAAGATTGAGCTTGCTAGTGAATGGTTTCCTCCTCAAGTTGTTTTTTGCCAAGATAGTTTGATGCCTTTATTTGGCATCGGTGGTTTCATGGCCAATTTCTAAACCTTGCCCTACATGTAGTTCTAAATTTTATATATCATATTGTTCTATCATAGATATTGTTGTATTATAGTTATTTTGTACCATGTTGAAAATTTTCCTTTGTATATTAGTTTTTGTAAAATATTCCTTTTTGCACATTATAGATTAATTATGTACATTAGTTTGTTTTTATAGTTAATTTTTTCTTATGTATACATGTTACTAACAAACTCTAATTGCCTTGCAGGACCTAGAGATTCCAGAGTTCTCACATCCTCTCCTTTGAACAGAAGATCAGTCAGAGAATGTGTCCCTAGATGGAGCCAGAATGTTACCACCTAAGTTATACTTAGTGGTTTTTTATCAAGTGAGCCTAGTGAATCGGACA
>LPNX010700061.1:89453-147807 GCA_001517045.1 Pseudotsuga menziesii | reverse complement strand
GACTTCAGAAGACTTGTGGAAGTACTTCTGGGAAGTGCTTGTTGTACTATATCACATGTTCATACCCCATGGGGGAGTTGTAATAAATGTTCTAGCATGATCGTGTCTATAAAAGACTCGGTCTCTTAGACTTTATTTTTCAATCCGATCAGCCCAGGGTGTTTTTTCCCTTGGTTATTATTGGTTGTTGAATAAACGACTGATAATTTCTGAGTTTTTCACTCCACACCTCCAAAGTTGGAGTGGTCAGCTTGGCATTTAGGCCTATTGAGGTTATTAGAGTCTATGTGTCAATGGATAAGCATGCTAGACATCATGATCGAATCATATGAACACGTCTAAGTCCCCCTAGGTGTTTTTCAATTTTTCAATTTTTCAGTTTTTTCAATGTTTTTTATTAAAATTTTAATTTTTCCAAAACTTACGCTATTTTTTAATAGTTTAATTGGAAAAATTGATTTTGTAATAAAAGTGGGCCAAATAATCAGTTTCAATCATGTAGGTGCTCATTTTCAAGCTAAGAGCACCATGTAAACCCATGGACCCACTATTTCCTAGTTTTTTGTGATTTTCCATCACTCAGGTCAGAAAGCCCCAAAAATTAATTATTGATTTTTTTAATTAATAAATTGATGAATAATGGAGCAAATCCAAAATCATAAATCAGTGGATTCTTAGTCGATTTGATTGAAATCAGTCAGATCTAAAGCAGATTGAGTGGATTTGACAAATCCTTGACTGAAGGAGGTGATCAAATCAGAGCCAAAGTTTATCTTCAGCTGTCTTCATGGGGAATTGCGCCCTCTTTCTCTCCTCCACACGTGTGGACTCTCCTGGATGCTCTGTGGACTGATGTGTCGGTGTATGGGTTGATGTGTCAGCTCAATCAAGCCCCCAGTTTACAAGTAGGCTCAGTTCAGCTTCAGTTCTGCATTGATTGACTCTCCATCAGCTGATTTCATCTGATTCCATGAGGAATTGCACCCCCCCCTGGGCTGGATGTCCTGTATTTTGTATATATCCTGGTTGAGGCTGCCTCTTCCAAGCTAGTCAGAGCTGGATTGAAGGGCTTGCCATTATAATTGTGTATTGATCATCATTTGTTGAAATAAAGAGAAGCTTTGGAGGCTCAATTGTGGAGTACCTTTCATGTGTGGATTATCATTATCATGCTGCATTCGAGGTGAAACTGCTATTTTTTCAATTTTTTGCACTTAACTGTTGTTTGCCTGAATGGTTATTGAAATCATAGGGATAGATCATTGTAAGTAAGCTTACTTACTTCTATTTTATTGCATATGTTTGAATGAGCTAATACCTGTATGCTAAATAAGATTATTTGCATGCTGTATCATCTACTTCTCATACGTATCTTCAGATTTAATGGTTCTGTTTGCAGGATTTGTTATGTAGCTTACAGGTTTGCCGTGACTGGAAGATCTATGGTTCAGGTTTGACTCCATTGGTTTCCAACAGATATTTCTAAGATCGTGCCCCTCGGTGCTTCACTACCAAGTTTCCTTTGCAGATCTGCTTCAACAACAAGCACCTCTCTTCCCCTTTTTCTCCTTTAAAAATCTTAAATTTTCTTCAAACTGGTTACTATTAAGGTTTCTTATTACTCAGATCTGTCTCATTAAGAAAATTACACATAGATATAGTTAGTAAGATCCCTTCCTAATTCTAGATCTTAGTTTTGTTTTGCATATAAAGTTACATTTTAAGAGATCTAGCTAAAATTACCATATTTTCGCAAGCATTTTAATGAAAATTCGTAGCTTGTTGTTAAGGTAGTTTCCTTTGCTGTACATTAAAATTTCATATTCTACAATAAAATTGCACATCTTATTGGCTGTCGAAAAGGAAATCCAATATCCCAAGGAAAGCTCGCTTTCCTTGGTTCCTGTTTTCCCCTTTCAACTAGTTTTCAGCTTACCTTTTTTTGGTTAAAAGTGAGCTGACCCAAAGGTGCTTTCAGAGTGCTTTTGGGCATATTTCAGTATGATATGCTTGATGGTTTTTAGCAGGTTTGACAGAAAAGAAAGGAAGCTACTGTTCGGAAGTGGCCTCAGGAGCGTTCAAATCCCCCCAGGGGTCTCCCATTTGACCAAAACCTTTAATTTCGGCGCACTTTGTAAGCTCTTGATTTCAATCCGTATAAGGATCAAGAGGAATTATATTAGTTCTCTGATATTGTAACCGTTTTTAATAAAAATAGTTTTTGAATAGGCTCTTTCGAGCCCATTCCCCATCCCCCCTGGGGGGATCTGCGTCGGTGTCCTTTTTGTTGCTTTTTGCTCATTTCTTTTCAAACTAGCATTGATCTAATCTACAGGGTAGTATACTTTATTTAATTATCAATTTCATATTCCATATTTTATATTTCAAAGTAATCGTAATACTTACCCCACGACTTCTCGATTGGCCCGAAAGGGGAAAGAGATTCGTGGTAGGACTAATTAGGAAACTAGAATTGTGTATCTGTTTTCTTTTCTATCATTTGTTTTTCAGCTATTATAAAATTAACCCCTCCCCGATTCCCCGATTGAGATCCACTTGGATCGAAAGAGGTTCCTGGAGGGTTTTCTTTTAAATAAGAACACCCATTGTAAAATTTACTAAAATTGACAAGACTCCGGTGTGTATGCTCTGCACTTGGCTGCGGTTTGTCCGATCAGTCAAGCTGTATCAAAAGCACTTGAGTGACTAGTATAATTACGACTCACTCTCCCAAATTAACAAACCAACAGGTCAAAATCCAACACCTAGATCAAACCATCACGGTGGCAAAATACCCAAAGGAAGCGGGAACTTCTGAAAAGTGACCTCGAGGCGTCGATATCTGTCACACCCTAACGGGTGCGTTATGAACAATAGCCCCAGAGACTCCATTCATCCCACATATTCCTTGCGGGTAGCCGTGAAGGTTTAGTTTTGGACATACTCCAAGTACTCTTGGGTATATCTGGAGTCCACCCCTTCGCCTAATTTTAATCAACTCACACTTCAAATTTAACTTAAAACGTACCAAGAGGCAATTGCAAAACATTCACTCCAAGAACATGCAAGTATATTGATTCTATTTTTTGACTCCATTCTAAGGCACTGGTTATTTTCTTGCTTTATATATATATTGTGTCTCAGCATTGTGCTTTCGTGTGTTCATTTTTGTATCTTGCCATCTTTGATTGTCTATAGTTAAATCTCAAACTCCTAAGTAACTCATTCAGTTTAACATCACTATACTAATTAATTATCCTAGTAACTTAATAGGGTCTACCCCCCTTGGCTTCGTTAGGAGTTGAGCCTAAAAGGAGGAGTCAAGAACAAGGTGACAGCGTTGACTCGAGACTTGCCCCCAAGGACACACCGAGTGGCTTGGAGATTTCTACCACGTGACCCACGTGTGTGAAAGGTGGCAACACTGGCATAGTAGTCAAGCCATGGGGGACACTCACAAAAAGACCCAGAGTTTAGTCAAGGCCTCCCCAGCTTTGACTCTTTCTATTCAAACATTCATCTGAAGGTTCCTTGTGGATCGGGTGCTTGGATGAGGATTTCAAGCACATCAAAGGAAAGACAAAATGGGGTCATCTAATCGAAATGCATGCCAAAGGAAATTTGTTGTGGAGTTAAGCAGGGATTGGGAAGGAGACTTTGAGTTGGTTTTTGGGAAAAATATCAACATGAATAATGCAGAAGAAGTGGCGGACAAATTCGTAGTAGCTAGAGCAAGGGGCATGAGATTTGATCTAGAAACCCTAAGGAGGTGGGCGAAAAAAAACTGGGGTTCCAAGCTCAATTACATCCTGAGGGTGAAAACCATGAAAAGGGCATGGATTGATTTTTTATGGAATCAATGGAGGATTCAAAATGGGTTTTAACTCAAAACTACAACATTTAGTCCATACCCATCCTTATGAACAAATGGACCCCTATGTTTGATCCAAAGAGGGAACGACTAAATATGTTGTTAATTTGGGTGCATATGTCGGGTATGTCGTTGGAATTTTGGTCACTAGATGCATTTAGACATATTAGGAATTCCCTGGGTACTTTCCTAGAGGCGGATATGTCCTTTTAACAAATAGATGTTATGGCGGTTGCGTGTATACCGATAAAATTAGATGTGGAGAAGGGATTATTTAAGGAAATTAAGTTGGTCTAGGAAGGGAACTCTTTCACATAAACCTTAGACTATGAGGGAATCCCATTCAGGACCAAAAGATGTCACGTGGTAAGACATATTGCAAGCAATTTCTCCTTCTCCTCAAAAGGATCACATCAACAATATAAGAAGGCCCACACATAAAAGGAAGGGGGAGGGTAGCAGGTGGGGGTTTTGGGGGAGACTAAGTCATAAGAGAGGTACAAAAATGGGGACAAGGTCATAGTAAGAAATGAGGACTTACAATTTAGATCATGGTAGGGTTCTTACGAAGAGATGGAAATAGAGGCAACAAAGTGCGCGACGGAGGAGGAGAAATCCGAAGTAAACGAGGGAACCACGGTGGCAAAAAGGGTAAGATGATAGATACACAACTAAACATCTCTTTTCAAGTTTTTTTTAAAATGAAAGTATTGGCATTTTTGGATCCCTTTCATCACCTAATTTATGCCAAGGGTTACCCTTGTTTGAGCCTATGAGCTCGTCCCTTTACCCCTTACCTGCAGCCAGGCATTCTTCCCAAAAACCAACTTTGACCACGGGTGTAGAAACCATTTCAAATTCAAACTCTTCATCCATTATTCATAATCTGAGATCTCGACAAATCTTAACTTCACAAGCGGGAATGTAGTAGATGAAGGATTTAAGGGAAAATCTGGAGAGACCATTATGGGGAAGAGGAAGAGGTATGCATTCATTTTTATCAAAAGCCCAAGTTTGGGCATTAGTTGATGTTGCTGCAGGAAAACAATCATCAATTGGAAGGGAAGTTAGAGGGTTGAAATCCCTTATGAGGGTTACTTTGTAAAGATTCTTTCCTTCAGCGGCAGAGGGTTGGCGAACCGTTCCAAAAAATCGATATTCAAGCATCTGGTTGCGTCAATTGAGCCAAACTTGATCTTTCTGCAAGAAACCTTAGGTGAGTGGGAAATAGTTAAGGCTTCACTAGAAGGCATGCTGGGAGGCTAGTGTTTTACAAACAACTAGTGTAAGAGGCAGGTTTGAGGGCCCGAATTTAGGATGGAGCACCAAGAGAATTAGAACCTAAAATTGTTGGAGCCTTCCATCCAAACTAGGGTTGGATATGTTCTCCTCTAAATTAAACATGGATTTGAGGGTGATAAACATCCATTGACCAAATGTCGAGAGAAAATATTTTTGGACGAACTGCAGCAATAAATATTTCATGAATCATAGAGCGCTAATTGTGGGAGGTGATCTAAACTTCTCTATTGGAACAAAAGAAAGTTGGGGTCCTCAAGTAAACCCCAACCCAATTTTTGATTTTTTCTAAAATCTACTCGAAGGTAAGAGTCTTCTAGATATTGAACCAGTGAAGCTCAAACCTACTTGGAATAATAAAAGGGTTGGACAAAAAAGAGTCACTAAGAGGCTGGATCGATTCCTTGCCATAGATAAACTAATGGACACGGTACTTTTATGTAGGCAATGGATTGAATTGGGGGGCATTTTGGATCATATTCCCATATTCTTAGAAATCAAGAGTCGGGGACAAAACCTAGAAGCCCTTTCAAGGTAAATTCTGAATGGATGAAGGATGAATCCTTTCGGGAGATGATTTCATGTAATTGGGTAAAATTTGAAGAAAATAATGGCAAGACTGCGGTAAAGTTTGTGAAGAACTTAAAAATAATAAAAGCAAAGATAATAGGGTGGAGAAATAAGAAGAAGGAGGATGATGAGAAGGAGCTGAAGGAGATTGAAGAGATATTTAGAATTATCCAAGACATGGAGGGTGGCAGGTTTTCCTCGAAAGAAGATAATGAACAGTTAGTACAAATGGAGCTCAAGTAGAAGACACTAATAGATAATGAGGATGAATGGAGGATGAAAAGAATATCCCTTTGGATCAATTGTGGGGATGAAAATGCCAAAAAATTTCATGCAGTGACCCAAGGAAGAAAGATGATAAACACCATTTGGAGCCTAAAATATTAGGAAGGGGATGAGGTGTCTTATTTTGAAGGTATGGCAAGAATTGCACGAAAGAATTTTCATGAACTATTCAGGGCACAACATGGCACTTCTATAGCTCAGATTGTTAGAATAGCTTGGCACTTTCTGATATTTGTAAATAAAGAGGAAAATGAAAAACTCAGAGAAGTCATTAGTGAATATGAGCTCAAGGATACCCTTCAGAGTTTCCAAAGATACAAAAGCTAGATCTTGATGACCTCCCTATGGAGTTTTACCTAGAATTCTTTGTGGTGATGGGACCTGATCTTTTGAGAGTGGTTGAGAATTCTAGAATTAATGGGTGCATACATTGCCCTTTCAACTCCACCTTTATAGCCTTAATCCTTAAATCAAACAATCCATCATCCTTAGATGATTTCAAGCCAATATCGCTATGCAATGGAATATGCAAAATAATAGCGAAAATCATTGTTAGAAGAATAAAAAAGATTATATTAAGGACCATATCAAAGAAACAATTAGGTTTTTTGGAAGGAAGGAAAATACATGAGGCAAATGGTGTGGCTCAGGAAGGTTTGCATAGCATAAAAACCAAGAATCTAAGGGGGGTGGTATTAAAAATCGACCTGTCCAAGGAATATGATCGTGTCAACTAGCTCTACCTCCTAATGATCCTTACCCACATAGGCTTCGAGGTAGAATTCATAAATTGGATTATGTAATGCATGCAAACAATTTATTTTGTTGTTTTGATAAATGAGGTTGCCTCCCCTTTTTTCAAAGCAGAAAGAGGGCTTCACCAAGGATGTCCTCTCTCGCCACTTCTGTTCCTATTGGTGGTCGAATGATCCAGATGGATATTGGTGGCCACCCACCTATTCCACTAGCTCAAAACAATTGTCCATTGTGGCAGTTTCCTAGTTATTTTTCTACGGTTTTTCGGGACCAAACTTTCAGGGCTGTTTTGAGGCCCTAAACGATGTTTTTTGGAAATTCAGGTGCCCAAAATGATTGGCATGGGCATGCATTTGGCTATAGTTTAAAGTTTTAAATCTTCGGTATATCTTTCCAACAAGCTCTCGAGTGCCCAAATGGCAGATCGTATGCAAAAGTTACGACCCTGGGAAGTTGACTATTTAACTTAACACCTTAGGGACGTAAACTTTATGACGATTCGTCTTCTAAGGTTATGTTTTGGACTTTTGGGATTCTCACCCTCATCCTTATTATAAATAGGCCCCTTTGGCCTCATTTTGTATTCAACTTGGCATGGATGAGCGTAGCAGCCACATCTTTTCCCAAAGATAGCTACCACCATTCTAGCAATTGTATTACTGTCTATTCTATTTCCGCCATTTAATAGAATATGTGTTTACTATATCTTTGTTATCTTTGCAATATGTATGTGATTATGATTATATATTTGTTCTTTCATTTTGTTCACACATAAATCTGGATCAGTGGTATCAGAGCAGTCTTCTCTTTGATTGTTTCTCGGTGCATGTCCCCAACGAGGTCTGGGTATAGAGATTTTGGTCTCGAACTAGTTTCACTTGATCACTCTCGCCTTCCCAAACGACCTCCCATGGCGGAAGAAAAGCGAAATGACGAAGTAGGAGATCCTATCAAATCATTGCTTGAGGAATCCCTTGCATGCCAAAGGAACGATATGATGAATAGTTTCTCCCAAATCCTCCTACGAATGTCCGCAGCGGAAAGTGCATCTTCAACGAGCGGTCGATTCGGGGATGTAACTCCATTCAAGGTACAAGTTAACTTTTATATTCCTTTATTTGAAGGCCAGATCGATGCAGATGCCCTAGATAATTGGTTGAATGTTCTAGAAGGGTATTTCTATGTCCACAATTTCTCCGACAGGGAAAATATCACCTTTGCTCTCCTTAAGCCAGTCCCCCATGTCCAAAAATGGTAGGGTACTTATTGGGAGCAAAACTCATCAGACAAGCCTACAATGTTTGAGACAAATCCCACTTGAGGGTCTTTCGTAGATGTCGTCAAGGAACAGTATTACCCTGTGGGAAACTATGATGACCAGTACACCAAATGGACCATTCTGTGTTAAGAGAGGGACTAAACGATGTCGGAGTATACCAACAACTTTCATACCTTGCACACAAAGCTGGGTATCAAGGACTCTGAGCGGCACCTGATTCTGAAATATCGCAGTGGTATACATCGGTACATCCGAACTGAGATGGAATTCCTCGACATCTCTTCACTTGGATCTGCCTATCGGTATGATGTCAAAATCGAGGAAATTTTTTTTTAAAAGAACAAGCAAGAATCTGAACCTGTGAATCCACTACAGAAGTAAGGCAAGGGAAACCCTGAATCGCAGAACATAGGAAAAGCAAAGGACAACTAGTCCCTGCCACAAGCATAGAAGGAGGATGGAAAGACAAAGAAGGACAATGGGACGTGGTGTGAATTTCATAAAAGCGCTTAACACAACAATGATGAATGTCACTAAAAGCAGTCATTGGTTGTCGAGATCAAATATTCAGAATCAGATTCGGATTCTGAACCCAATGCCATAGCCGAATACAATGGGAAGCAGATCATTGATGCAGACCCCACTGCCATAGTTTCTACCGCACAGATTCAACTAGAGGAGCTTGAAGAGACAGAGGAAGAGGAGCGCCTCTTCCACTCTTAGATGTGGGTGGAGGGAATCCCACTACATTTCGTCATTGACAATGGAAGCTAAAACAACCTGATCTCAACAGAAGTTGTCAAGATATTGGAGCTTCCGACAACACCACACACGCAAACCTACAACATCAGTTGGCTAAGCAAAGGACGAGGTATCCACATTACTCAATAATGCCTCCTACCGTATGGCATGAAGCCTTTCAAAAACGGGGTACTTTGTGATGTGGCCCCACTTGAAGGCTGTGATGTGCTTTTAGGAAAACCATATATGTGGAAGCGACATGTTGTATATGAGTCACGACCTCGCAGTGTCATTGTTACTTTGGGAGGAAAACTCTATCGGATACCAAAGACGGTTGCACCTAACACAGTCTTGCAACGGAGGAAGATAAGCTCCCACATCAGAAATTATTCCTCTTCATAATTGTGTTTGAAGGAGAACATTAGATTACCTCCACACCCTCAGCACAGGGTATCTATGCTCATCAGACACAAGAAGAAAATAGAGTCATTGTTTCCTCATCCATTCGAGTACCTATACATTGCAAGGCCACGCATTCAAGGTTCTCCTCCAAAAAAAATCATCCATACAACAATTACAGCTCTCTCGGGATGTCAAAGAAAGGAAGCCTCTTCACTTCATCAAATGTTGCACCAGGAGATCAACTCAACACACAGTTCGAGATATGATATGGTATTCGACACAATGGAGACCATTTCTTCCTAAGGAGGGAGGATTTATCCAGATAGAGATTGGTGGCCACTCACCTATTCCACTGGCTCAAAACAACTGTCCATTGTGGCAGTTTCCCAGTTATTTTTTTATGGTTTTTCGGGTCCCAAACTTCTAGGGCTGCTTTGAGGCCCTAAACGTCTTTTTTTTGAAATTCGGGTGGCCAAATGTTTTCCAATGGAATGCATTTGGCCATATAAAAAGATTTAAATTTTGAATATATCTTTCCAATGAGCTATCGAGCGCCCAAATCGGAGAGCGTATGCAAAATTTATGACCCCGGGAAGTTGACTGTTCAACTTACCACCTTAGGGCCGCAAACTTTATGAAGGTTCATCTTCTAGTGTTATGTTTTATACTTTTGGGGTTCTATCTCTCATCCTTATTATAAATAGGCCCCTTTGGCCTCATTTTGTATTCATCTTGCCACAGATGAGCGTAGCATCCACATCTCTTCCCAGAGATAGCTACCACCATTCTAGCAATTGTAGTACTGTCTGTTCTATTTTCACCATTTAATAGAATATGAGTTTACTGTATCTTTGTTATCTTTGAAAAATGTTTCTGATTATGATTATGTATCTGTTCTTTCATTTCGTTCACACATAAATCTGGATCAGTGGTATCAGAGCATTCTGTTCTTTGATTGTTTCTCGGTGCATGTCCCCGATGAGGTCAGGGTATAGAGAATTTGGTCTCGAACTAGTTTCACTTGATCAGTCTCGCCATCCCAAACAACCTCCCATGGCGGAATAAAAGAGAGATGACAGAGCATGAGATCCTATCAAATCGTTGCTCGAGGAATCCCTCACGCGACAGAAGAATGAGATGATGAATAGTTTCACCCAAAGCCTCCTACGAATGTTGGTAGCGGCAAGTGCATCTTCAACGAGCATTCAGTTAGGGGATGTAACAACCTTCAAGGTACAATTTAACTTTTATATTCCTTTATTTGAAGGCCAGATCGATGCAGATGCCCTAGATAATTGGTTGAATGTTCTAGAAGGGTATTTATCTGTCCACAATTTCTCTGACAGGGAAAATATCACCTTTGCTCTCCTTAAGGGAATCCCCCTTGTCCAAAATTGGTGGAGTTCTTATTGGTAACAAAATTCATCATATGAGCCTGGAATGTTTGAGACAAATCCCACTTGGGGCTCTTTTGTAGATGTCGTCCAGGAACAGTATTACCCTTTGGAAACTATGGTGACCAGTACACCAAATGGACTATTCCGAGTCAAGAGAGGGACCATACGGTGTCAGAGTACACCAACAACTTTCATACCTTGCGCACAAAGCTAGGTATCAAGGACTCTGAGCGACACCCGATTCTGAAATATCGTAGTGGTCTACATCGGTACATCCAAACTGAGATGAAATTTCTCAACATCTTTTCACTTGGATATGCCTATCGGTATGTTTTCAAAATTGAGGAGAAATTTTGACAAAAGAACAAGCAAGAATCTGGACCTAAAAATCCACCGTAGAAGCAAGGCAAGGGAAACCTTGACCCGTAGAACACAGGAAAAGGAAAGGACAATTAGTCCCCGCCACAAGCAAAGAAGGGGGATGGAAAGTCAAAGAAGGACACCGGAAAGTGGTGCGAATTTCGTAAAATCCATTGGCACAACACTGATGAATGTCGCTCAAAGTAGTCATTGTTGTCCGATATCAAATCTTCATAAACAGATTCTGATTCCGAACCCAATTCCACATCTGCAGACAATGGGAAGCAGATCATTGATGCAGACCCCACTACCACAATTCCTACCGCACATATTCAACTAGAGGAGCCTAAAGAGTCAAAAGCAAAGGAGCGCCTCTTCCACTCGCAGATGTGGGTGAAGGGAATCCCACTACATTTTGTTGTTGATAATGGCAGCGAATAGAACATGATCTCAGCAGAAGTCATAAAGAGATTGGAGCTTACGACAACACCACACTCACAACCGCACAACATCGGTTGGCTAAGACAAGGACAAGGTATCCGCATTACTCAACAATTGCTCCTACCGTATGGCATCAAGCCTTTCAAAGACGAGGTATTATGCAATGTGTCCCCACCAGAAGTTTGTGATGTTCTTTTAGGACAACCATATATGCGTGTTAACACTTAGAATGTACCCAGGTTGTGAAAGGTAAATCCTTAAGTAACATTAAAAAACACTTTAGACTGTATTTCTGGCCTAATACAGTCAGAGAGGGATCTTTTACTATTTACAAAGTTTTTATACTTAAAATATTCAATCAAAGACAGTTAGAATGTCAGATTTATGATATAACCAGTTTTTTTTATAAAGTTTGGTGGGACAATCATGGAGAAGACCATTGGGAAATGGAGTCAACAATCAGGTTTGAAGTAGGTTGTAGGAGGTAGGAAGTCTGGAAGTTTATGGACAGATGAAAGGAAGACACCATTTCCTAAATATGGAGGTATTAGCAGGTTGATTAGCAGACAGAAAGAGACAACCCACCAAACAGAGCACCTAACTAGGGTGAATTCTACAAGACTTTAGAAGAAAATATTTTAAAAATGCTTGAGCAATATACCTAGAGCATGCAAGATGAATTATGGCCCATATATAATAATGCTCAAGCATGAAAGCAAATACAAAATGGAGTGGGAAACAAGATAAACATTCACATAAAGAAATTACTTATTGAAGACAAAGATGGCACAGGAATCTCTGCCATGAAAGGTTTAACATTCCTCCTCTGCAAATTTCATTCATCTACTGAAAACTTGAAACCCATTACAATGAAGAGCCTCTCCTCTCTTGAAAACCCAAACCCTATCCCCTCTGTGGGGATCCAATTTATATTGTATCATACCCCCTAGACCGACCTCAGGGTTGAAATTAGTTACAGACCAGAGAACAAACTTCCAACAAACTCTCACTTGGCATATTTACCACAATTTACATAAAACAAAAATAAAATGTGGACTACTGAAAATAGGATTAAAAGACCCTCCTACATATCTTTAATGGTGATAGCTGTGAAAAACCTGAAAGAGGTTTTTGTAATTGGCCATGTTCCCGGTAAAACCCATGTCTTATTTTCCTTTGATTCAGTTCCCGCTCCTTAGGATCTGATTTTGAAACTGATAACACAAATAGTAAACTTGTAAATTTATGGAAACATATTTTAAATTATCCCAACCTGTGATACCTGTGTAAGCACTGAAGGAGGTTTTTGAATATAGGCCTGTGATGAAGAAAAACCTCTCTCTGTTTCTTTAAATTCAAGTCCATTTCTCTAAAAAATTCTTGGACTTTGATGTCTAAAACAGTCTTTTTAAAAACCTGAAAAATTTCCCTGTCAAAACTAACTTTGTTTCTCCTAAACCATAGCACCTATGTGAAAACTAAGAGAGGTTATTGTGGAATGTCATGTTACAGGAAAATACTCTTTCAGTTTTGGAAACTTATTTCTGTTTTTCCGGAAACAATTGATTGAAATAACTGACTAAAACAGTCATTTTCACGAAATAATTCTTCGAATTAAGCTTCAGTTTCTGGGCTTTGTCCAATTAATTTCAGTCTCTAAATTTGTAGAATTCCATCTGAATTGTGATCCCATAGGGTGGGTGCATAGCCTTCTCTATCCTTAATAAATTCTATGGCCCGTACATCAACAATATTACATCCTCCCAATTTGATAAACCGGTCACAGTAATATGCTCACGAATTTGGGGCTTTCTTTTACTTTATTATCTGAATCAATATCCAATCTTACCAAATTTTTTAGGAAAGCAACTGTATCTGGAAATCCATGTATATTTTCTTGAATAATTTCAAAATCCTCAATGCCTAGCTCCTCCATGAAAATAATATCATGACCATTTTTCCTCTAAAGCATCACAAAACAAAGACTAAGCTCATTTTATGCCAGCGAAATGGATTTTGACCGTGAATCCATTTGGAAAATAAAAAATATGACAACACGTGTCCCAAGCTGCATGCTATTTAAAATTCTGTTGATTTTAAAGCTTAATTTCTCCATGCAAGTTGTATTCGCGGAATTGACCTTCTCCGTGGATTTGTTTCTCCGTCAAATCATCACCATTGAAACATGCCAGATTTTAAATGATTTCGCAAATTAAAAAATTCCATTACCTCGTGCATGTTACATTAGCAGAATTTATATGAGCCGACGATCTCTTCCATCTTCTTATCTTCACCGTCAAACCTTAACAAATCTACCCAATTCTGCAGATTGAAAAAAATAATTTTTCCTCGCTTGTTCGAGCAACGGAATAATTGTTGAATGTTGGATGATTTAGGTTTTGATTTGTGTTGTTGATTCATTTTTAGCTGCATAAGATTTTAAACAAGCAAGTCTATTTCAACAACCATTTGACACAAAATAACCACATGCTTCATTTGAACATTGATCCATACACTCTGTGCATCCTTAAACCATCTCTACGAGCTATTATAGTCACGCTGCCCAACTTCTTGAAGGATGGCTACCAATGCCTCTCTTGCCCGCAACGACGATCAGGTATATCTCCAACAAAGGTAAATCCATTTCAATTGTCACCGCAATAAAATCTTCCATTTTACCTGTATTGTGATACCCAACTTCAACAGAGATTGATAACATTTTCAAAGGAACCTTTTGTAAACGGTTCTGGATTTGTAGTGCAGTCTTCTCTAAACAGTAAGCATGATTACAATGAAAACATCGCAGACGAAGGATAACCTTTTGATTTGGAAGTTGCACTTTAGAGCGGAATCTACGGGTTAACACTTCCTTGAGGAGATACCATGAGCATATGATTTCTTTACCAGAATCAAGGAGAACTTTATAGGATGGGTTTGGTGGAGCAGTAGCAGCATGTATTCCCACTGGATCTCCAGGTTGCGAATGTCTCCTCCATTTGGTATTCTCGCCTTTCCATTCATAATATGAATCGTGCACCGTGCGCTTTCATTCCATGAAAACATTATCCCACATGCACCAATTGAGACACGTTTTTAAAAGTTTATATGTCCTGCAATTTTTCAATATATACCAAGGAACAAAGAGAGTGTGACATTTCTTTGGGAGCTCTAGTCTTAGACTTTGATGAAGCACGCTGATGTGGTGGATACATGGCTATATATATCTTTTGGTAAAATATCCCAAATATCCAATCTTTACTTTTGGATTTATAAAAATAAATTTCATTTATTTTTATAAAACATAACTTTAGCCTCCTTTTATAAAATATATTTCGTAAACTTTTGTAAACATTATTCATAATGAATAAATTTTCTTTATAAAATATCTCATTCTTGACCAAAAGCATTTAAATTTTTCTCTTGTAAAACCTTGGAATCTTAAAATATTTAGCAAATGACTCAAGCCCCAAAGTTAGCTAACCACCAAGAAAATATTTGATATTCATAATGCAACAACACCAATTCTCGCAAGCATAAAATAGTGCTAACTTCTGGCTCCACTTGGGATGTTATCCTCCCTGCAAGGTAGCAAATAACCCCATAGACTAGGTGCCAAACCCATTGGATTTCTCCCAATATTTCTTTGAAAACCTCACACTGTTCTGACATGTAACCATAAACTGAAACCACTATTGCAAACAAACCCCGGTCAACCTGTCATCAATCCATACTGCAACCTATAACTTGTCACCCATTCTCTGCAGACTGAATCCAGCTGTAACCGCAAAGTTGAACTTTGAAACTGAACTAAAAATGAAACTGTAATCAAACTAAAAACTATTGAATGAAATGTTCTCCATGTCGAACTTATTCACACCTACCTACCCTACTTAACCGAGCACCGATGCCCAATGAAGTAAACTATGACTTTTCAATGAAGCCAATCAAGCAATTTGTCCAATATTTTATTCTTCCTCATGCCTGATTCAAATTAGAAAATAGGAATATAATGTTAACAGGTTATGATAAGAGACTTGATCCTTACTACAAACACATAACCTACCATTCTGATTGAAACATTTATCCATGTAATCTGCTACTGGATCATAAAAAGCATGACAAATTTCAAAATACTCAATCACCTGTTTGCCATGACAAGGTTGTCCAAAAAGTAACTCCTCTTGCATACTGACAAACTGATTTTCAAAAGAACTTTGAAAAGAACTCTCATGACTGTTCTCAAATGAAATATCCACAATTTCATTCAAAATTTCTGAATTTAAAACTTCACCTTCCTTATATGCTTCAACAGAAATATCATTATTTTCTCCAATAGAATCAAGCAAACAAAATCCTTCTTCTTGAGATGAAATTTCTGAATGTGAAAGATTAAAAGAAGCATTTATTTGAGAACCCTTACCTCTTTCTTTGAAATCCAATTCCTCATTGCAAACCACTGATTTTTCCAGAAGCTGAGATAGACTGGATGATTGTTCATCCTCATCATCTTCTACTTGTAAAAAGTTCATGAAATTTTCCATATCCTCAAATTTATGTTTTTGTTTAGAGACTTTAATTCTTTGTCTTATCAGTTCAAATGAAGAATAACACAACGGTAAACTGTCACCTTTAGCACACTCACTATCCTTTCTTTTTTCATCTTTTTGACTTTGGATTACAGTTCGATTTTCTTCACCAATAGGCCTTGAAATTACAAAATTTACAGCTGGTTTTTAGGTACGACATCCAAGTATTCATCATATATGGGCATACTTAAATCTTTTTAAAATCACCACTAACAGAATTTGTAACAGGATGATTGCAATCTTCAAAAAACAAATTAGTAAAACCATCTTCTTTTACATCATTGGGCTGATCATTTCTCTATCTACTAAGAGAAGGTTTGAGATGCACATAGAATGTTTCTTTTTGTTTATGTTGCTCAACCAAGTCTAATTTCTTTTCCATTTTATCACCACTGTCTTGGTCTGAAATTTTTTAGACATCGTAAGATTTGTCTTCAACCTCCAAACAATAAAAAAACATGTGCTGAAATGTAACTGACTTTCTTTCCAAAAGAAGTAATGACAGTTCAGTAGGAAAGGCAGTTGCATAATAAAGTTTAGCAGTGTTTTCAAGAGGCCATATTTCTTTTGGCATGTTATACTAAAAGCTTGCAAACCTCCTGTTAAAACTAGACATGGTTTCACCCTCCTATTTCTTCATGGAATAAAACCCTGAAAGTATTTGGTCCAATGACCTCCTCTTACCCCAAATTTTCAAAAATATGGCATAAAGCTCTTCCCATGTACTGATGAATTTGGGTTGCAAGTGCTTAAACCATTCCTTAACATCTCCTCGGAAGGATTGAGAAAAATCCCTCGTGCAAACATCCTCATGTTCTACTTCAAAAAGGTCAAGAAAATGCTCAAAGGCTTGTAAATGTTTCTCAGTTGTAAGGTTCTTGGATTCTCCATCAAACTTAGGAAGGTACTTGTAGTGCCTTGTATGGAAATCATGAAGAATAAGAGGTAAGCGAAGTGGTATGTATCGGTTAGGGATATTGGAAGAAACAGAGCTATGTGGAATGGATATATTATCAACTGCGGTTTCATGAGGCTCAGAAGGGTGGTCTTTAATGACATGTGTTTCAAATGAAATATATTGATCAAAATCAAATGTACAGGATGATAAAATATTTTCAGTTCGCAAAGAAGGATATACAAGAGTAAATTCATGGTTTTTTTTTGAGCGCAATGAACAATGGAAAACTGTTTTGACAAGCTTAGGAAAAGATAGGAAAAAATTTACAAGAAAGGATAAGACATATTGGAGAAAAATGAAACTTGAGTACCATATATTTTCATCATGCATTTCCATGTTTTTACAATGAGCTCATTTCCCCAGTAGAGTCTGTCGATTCTCTTTGAAAACTTGATCTCTCGATCATGTCACCAGTGGAGTCACTGAAATCTAGATTCTTTGAGAATGGAGTTGCCAGGTGAAAGATGTACAACCTTGCTGATTTCTGACTATTGTTCATCATCAACAATCAAATATGAAACTATGTCGTTCATGCCCAGGGAATATTTGAAGCTTCATTCCCGGCAACGGCACCAGTTTTTTAACACTCAGAATGTACCCAGGTTGTGAAAGGTAAATCCCGAGGTAACATCAAAAACCACTTTAGACTGTATTTCTGACCTAATACAATCAGAGAGGGATCTCTCACTATTTACAAAGTTTTTATAATCAATATATTCATTCAAAGACAGTCAGAAGTTCATATTTATGATAGAACCAGTTTGTTTTTATAAATTTTTGTGGCACAATCATGGAGGATACCGTTGGGCAATGGAGTCAACAATCGGGTCTGAAGTAGGTTGTAGGAGGTAGGAAGTCTGAAAGTTTACGGACAGAGGCAATGTAGACACCCTTTCCTCAATATGGAGGTATTAGCAGGTTGATTAGCAGACATAAGGATACAATCGATCAAACAGAGCACCTAACTAGGATGAATTCTGTAAGACTTTAGAAGAAAATGTTTCAAAATGCTTGAACAATGGACCTAGAGCATGCAAGATGAATTTTGGCCCATATACACTAATGCTCAAGCATGAAATCAAATAAAAAATGGAGTGGGAAACAGGATAAACAGTAACATAAAGAAATTACTTATTGAAGAAAAATATGGCACATTAATCTCTTCCATGAAAGGTTTAACGTTCCTCCTCTGCAAATTTCATTCATCTACTGAAAACTTGAAACCCATTACAATGAAGATCCTCTCCGCTCTTGAAAACCCAAATCCTCTCCCCTCTACGAGGAGCCAATTTATAATGTATCAGACCCCCTAGACCGACCTCAGGGTCAAAATTAGTTACAAATTAAAGAACAAACTCTAACGTGGCATATTTACCATGATCTACATAAAACAGAAATAAAATGCGGACTGCTAAAAAATAGGCTTAAAATTCCCTCTTGCATATCTCTAATGGTGATAGTTGTGAAAAAACTGAAAGAGGTTTTTGTAATTGGCCATGTTCCTGACACAACCCATGTCTTATTTTCCTCCGATTCATCTCCCGCTCCTCAGGATCTGATTTTGAAACTTATGACACAGATTGTAAACTTTTAAATTTCTGGAAAAATACCCTATGAATATATTTTAAATTATCCCAACCTGTGATACCTGTGTAAAACTTGAAGGAGGTTTTTGAATATAATCCTGGGATGAAGAAAAACCTTTCTCTGTTTCTTTAAATTCAAGTCCATTTGTTTGAAACAATTCTTGGACTTTGATGGCTAAAACCGTCTTTTTAAAAACCTGAAAATTTCCCTGTGAAACTAACTTTGTTTCTCCTAAACCATAGCACCTGTGTGAAAAATGAGAGAGGTTATTATGGAATTTCATGTTATAAGGAAAATACTCTTTCATTTTTGGAAAATTATTTTTGGTTGGCCGGAAACAATTGATTGAAATAACTGACTAAAACAGTCATTTTCACGAAATAATTCTTCGAATTAAGCTTCAATTTCTGGGCTTTGCCCAATTAATCCCAGTCTCTGAATTTGTAGAATTCCATCTGAATTGTGAGCCCATAGTGTGGGTGCATAGCCTTCTGTATCCTTAAGAAATTCTATGTCCCGTACATCAGTAATATTACATCGTCCCGATTTAATAAACCGGTCACAACAATACGCTCACAAATTTGGGGCTTTCTTTTACTTTATTATCTGAATCAATATCCAATATTGCCAATTTTTTTAGGAAAGCAACTGTATCTGGAAATCCATGTATATTTTCTTGAATAATTTCAAACTCCTCAACGCCTAGCTGCTCCATGAAAATCATATCATGGCCATTTTTCCTCTAAAGCATCACAAAACAAAGACCAAGCTCATTTTATGCCGACGAAATGGATTTTGACCGTGAATCCATTTGGAAAATAAAAATTCCACAACATGTGTCCCAAGCTACATGCTATTTAAAATTCCGTTGATTTTAAAGCTTACTTTCTTCGTGCAAGTTGTATTCACGGAATTGACCTTCTCCGTGGATTTGTTTCTCCATCAAATCATCACCATTGAAACATGTCGGATTTTAAATGATTCTGCGAATTAAAAAATTCCATTACCTCGTGCATGTTACATTAGAGGAATTTATATGAGCCACAAATCTCTTCCATCTTCTTATCTTCACCGTCAAACCTTAATAGATCTACCCGATTCCGTAGATTGAAAAATTTAATTTTTCCTCGCTTGTTCAAGCTGCGTAATAATTGCTGATTGTTGGATGATTTAGGTTTTGATTTGTGTCGTTGATTCATTTTTAGCAGCACAAGAGTTTAAACAAGCAAGTCTATTTCAACAACCATTTGACACAAAATAACCACTTGCTTCATCTGAACATTGATCCATACACTCTGTGCATCCTCAAACCACCTCTACGAGCTATTATAGTTACGCTGCCCAACTTCTTGAAGGATGGCGACCAAGGCCTCTCTCGCCCGCAACAACGATCAGGTATATCTCCAACAAAGGTGAATCCATTTTGATTTCCATCGCACTAAAATCTTCCGTTTTACCTGTATTGTGATACCCAACTTCAACAGAGATTGAAAACATTTTAAAAGGAACCTTTTATAAATGGTTATGGATATGTAGTGCAGTCTTCTTTGAACATAGGCATGATTACAACGGAAACCCCGCAGACGATGGATAACCTTTTGATCTGGAAGTTGCACTTTAGAGCGGAATCTACAGGTTAACATTTCCTTGAGGAGATACCATGAGCATATGTTTTCTTGATCGAAATCAAGGAGAACTTTATAGGATGGGTTTGTTAGAGCAGTAGCAACATGTATTCCCATTGGATCTCCAGGTTACGAATGTCTCCTCCATTTGGTCTTCTCCCCTTTCCATTCATAATATGAATCGTGCACCGCGCGCTTTCATTCCATGAAAACATTATCCCACATGCACCAATTGAGACACATTTTTAAAAGTTTATATGTCTTGCAAGTTTTCAATATATACCAAGGAACAAAGAGAGCGTGACATTTATTTGGGAGCTCTAGTCTTAGACTTTGATGAAGCACGCTAATGTGGTGGATACATGGCCTATATATATCTTTTGGTAAAATATCCCAAATATCCAATATTTACTTTTGGATTTATAAAAATAAATTTCATTTATTTTTATAAAACATAACTTTAGCCTCCCTTTATAAAATATATTTCGTAATCTTTTGTAAACATTATTCATAATGAATAATTTTTCTTTATAAAATATCTCATTCTTAACCAAAAGCCTTTAACTTTTTCTCTTGCAAAACCTCGGAAATCTTAAAAGATTTAGCAAATGACTCAAGACCCAAAGTTAGCCAACCACCGACAAAATCTTTGATATTCATAATGCAACAACACCAATTCTCGCCAGCATAAAATAGTGCTAACAATGTGGAAGCGCCATGTTGTATATGAGTCACAGCCTTGTGGTGTCATTGTTACCTTGGGAGGAAAACTCTATTGGATACCAGAGACGGTTGCACCGAACACAATCTTGCAAGGTATGAATATAAGCTCCCACATCATAAAATTATTTCTCTTCACAATTGTGTATGAAGGAGAACATCATATTACCTCCACACCCTCAGCACAAGGTATCTATGCACATCAGACACAAGAAGAAAACAAAGTCAGTGTTTCCTCATCATTCGAGTACCTCTACGATGCAAGGCCACACATTCAAGGTGCTCCTATAAAAAATCATCCATACAACAATTACAACTCTCTTGGGATGTCAAGAAAGGAATCCTCTTCACTTCATCAAATGTCGCACCAGGAGATCAACTCAACACACAGTTTGAGATATGATATGGGATTCGACGCAATGGAGACCATTGCTTCCTAAGGAGGGAGGATTGATTCAGATGGATATCGGTGGCCACCCACCTATTCCATTGGCTCAAAACAATTGTCTATTGTGGCACTTTCCTAGTTATTTTTCTACGATTTTTCGAGTCTCAAACTTTTGGGGTTGTTTTGAGGCCCTGTTGCCGCCTTTCACAAACCTGGTGGGGGACGTGGCAGAAATATTCAAGCCGCTCGGTGTGTCCTTGGGGGAAAGTCTCGAGTCAAGGCTGTCACCTTGTTCTTGACTCCTCCGTTTAGGCAAACTCCTAACAAAGCCAAGGGGGGTAGACCCTACAAGTTACTAAGGCTGGTCACTTAGATGATGATGGTATTAAATGAGTAAGTTTTTTAGGAGTTTTGATTTAACAATTGTAAGCAACGGATAACATGATGAGACAATCACAAATAAGCACAATATAACACCCAATCACATATAGATTGAAAGAAATAACAGTTGACCAGTGCCTTTAAATGGAGTCGAAAAATATTAAGAGTGCTTACAAGTGCTGGAGTGAATGTTGTGCAATTGTATCTTGGTACATTTTAAATTAATGTGAAAAGATGAGTGAATTAAATTAGGTGGGGGGACTCCAGATATACCTGGGGGGTACTTGGAGTATGTCCAAAAGTAACAACCGCTACGGCTACCTGCAAGGAATGTGTGGGTTGGATGGAGTCTCCGAGACTATGTTCACAATACACCCGCCAGGATGTAACAGAGATCGGTGCCTCGAGGTCACTGTCCAATAGTTCCCACTTCCTTTGGGTATTTTGCCACTGTTTACGGTTTAATCGAGGCGTTGGATTTTCACTTGAGGTGGTTATTTGGGAAAGTGAATCGTAATTATTCTAGTCACTCGCGTTGCTTTTGATGCAACTTAACTGATCGGACGAACTGCAGCCAAGTGCAGACACTACACACCGGAGTCTTGTAAATTTTAGTAAATTTTAAGAGTGTGTTCTTGTTAAAAAAAGACCCTATAGGAATCTCTTTCGGTCCAAGTGGACCTGAATCAGGAAATCAAGGAGGGGTTAATTTTACTGCTTGCTTGTGAAAAGTAACAATGAAAATAGAAGCAAAAACACACACCACTGGTGTTCTGATTAATCCTACCACGATCCTCTTTCACCTTTCGGTTCAATCAGGGATTCGTGGGGTAAGTATTAGTATTACTTTGATTTCAAAATATGGAATAATGACAAATATGATCAAAGTATACAATCGTGCATGACAAGACTAAGCTATAGCAAAAAATGCAAAATGCAAAAAAGTGAAACGGACGCGGATCCCCCTAGGGGGGATGGGGAGTGGGCTCGAAAGAGCCTACTCGAAGTGATTATTTTTTATTATTAAAGGTTACAATATCAGTAAACGATTTTGCACTTTGTCCCTTGTTATCTGGGATCCAAAGGCTTACAACAAGCATAAAAGGAAGCACGGCGGTGGGGAAGCCTCCGGGAAGCTCCGATTCACCCAAGAGTCGAAAATCAGGCAAAGTCTCCTTCTCTTTTTTGTTAAACCTGCTAAAAAATAGCAATATGTTAAAATCAAGTATGCCCAAAAACACTTTAAAATTTCTTTGGGTCACCACACTAATTACCAAAAAAAGACTAAGTTAAAAATTGTTAAAAAAAGGAACAATTTAGTTTTGCAAAAAGGGAACCAAGGAAAGCAAGATTTCCTTGGGATCTTGGCTTGATTTTTGGGCAGCCAATATGATATGCATTGTCTTGCATAATTTAAATATTTAAATAATGAAAAAAGAAACTACCTTGTGAGCAAGCTTTAGATATACGATTTAGCTACTTGTAAAAAATGAAAATTTTCACCTAGATCTATCTTTAAAATATGATTTTCTTTATGAAATTTCAAATCTAAGCAACAAGACTCTTAGGAACTAGATTTAACAATGTATAAGCAATTTTTAGAAGTAGATCTGATCATAAGAGGATGAACAAGTAATTGGAAGATTGATTTTAATAAAACGGAGGAAGAGAAGGGGAAAGGCCCGTTGTTGGATAAATCTGCAATGGAAACTTGTTAGTGAAATACAGAGGGGCAATGCCTTCACAAAAATGTCGAATGTACAGTGGATTCAAACTAGATCCATGGCTCGTCCATTCCTTGCCACCTAAAATCTAAACACACAACCTTGCACAAAACCTTATGAGATTTGGATATATATATATATATATGAAAAAGAGACAAGAATTACATGCAAATAAGCTTATTAAACATGTATAAACTAGATCTTCAAACAAATATGCTATGAGATACAGAAAAACAAGTAATCTTACTTGCCCAACTACACTCCTATTGATTCAGCTGAATCATTCAATCCAGACAAGGTTTAGATGCAGAAATTGAGAGAAAAACTGGCAACATCAATAACCGTAAGACAATGCTTATTCCACACACATGAGAGCATTACACCATTTAGCCTCCAAAGCCTATTTATTCCAAAAATGAAAATATTACAACAATATTACAATATCAAGCCTATTCTCTCCAACTTGAACTAGCTTCAAGAAGGGAATGGCAGCTTCAATTTATAGCTAGATTGGCCAAGAGGGGCGCATTCCTGACTGAAGGAGAGACTACAGTTGATGGAGAGTTTAGTAGAGCCTGATATGATGATGAAATAGGCCTAACTGGATTGGAATTGCAAATTGGAGTGACACCTCACTCAGTGAACTGACCCATCCATCAAACCACTTCCAAATTGATCCACACATGTGGAGGAGAGAGAAGGAGGACGCAGCCCTCAAATATGCATGAGCCAGTTAAGCTCCTCTTCAGCCCTGATCAATGCCTTTAGTCAAGGAATGACAACTCCAAGTCAATATGAGGTTGACGAGACTGATTTCAATCAAATCGAAGCAAATCCCATTGATTTAGGATCTTGGATTTGCTCCATTATTTAATTTAATATTAAATTAATTAATATTTGATTTTTTTGGATTTTCTTACCTGAGTGGTGGAAAAATCACTCAAAACTTAGGAAAAGTGGGTTTATGGGATAACCAGGTGCTCCGAGTTAGAAAATGAGCACCCCCATGTCTGAAACTGACTTTTAATCCCACTTTTATTACAAGACCAATTTTTTCAATTAGACTATTAAAAAATAGCCTAAGTTTTGTGGAAAAATTAAAATTAAAAATTAAAAAAAAAAAAAACCTAGGGGGACTTAGCACATGTTCATATGACTCGATCATAATGCCTAGAATGTTTATACATTGACACACAAACTCTAATAACCTCAATAGGCCTAAATGTCAAGCTGACCACCCCAACTTTGGAGGTATTGAGTGAAAAACTCAGAAATTATCATTCGTTTATTCAACAACCAATAATAACCAAGGGAAAAAACACTCTGGACGAATCGGATTGATAAATGAGTCCAGGAGACCAAGTATTTTACAGACACTACCATGCTAGAAAATTTTATTACAACTCCCCTAAGGGGGTATGAACACGTGGTAGATAAAAAAAACACTTCCCAGAAGCAAGTCTGAAGGTCTTCTGAAGTCCAAACAAATCATCTTTGTCTGGTTCACCAGGCTCACTTGATAACACCGACTAAGTATGACTTAGTAGGTAACATCTGGCTACATTTAGGGACACATGCTCTGACTAATATTCTTATCAAAGAAGAGGATGTGAGAACTCTGAAATCTCTGCGTCCTGTACAATAATTAAACTTTATCAGTAACATGTATATAAAAGAAACCAATTGGAAAAGCAGATTAATGTACAGAATTAGTATATAATGTACAAAAAGCAATATTTTACAAGACTAATATACAACAGAAAAATTCAAGGTTATTGCTATGGTACAAAACATCTATAATATGATACATGAAAATTTAAAAATACATGCAGGGAAAAGTTTAGAAATTGGCCCTGAAACCACTTATGCCAATAAAGGCATCAAACCATCTCGGTGAAGAACATCTTGAGGAGAAATCCATTCACTGGTAGGCTTAACCTTTCTCCTTCCAGGTCATTCAGACAGAAAGAATTTGTTCCTGCTACTTCATCAATGATATATGGCCCCAACCATAAGCTGTCGAACTTTCCGTGTTTCCTGGGTTTTCCTGCCGTTTGTCCCAACGCAAGATTGTGTCACCTACTTGAAAGGATCTAGGCCGGGTAGATCTATCAAATGTTCTCTTGACTTTGTCTCAATTTCTGATACTCTAGTCAAGGGAATTTCTTCCGCTCGCATCTAACTCGATCAACTGGTTGATTCTATTTTCAATGGCATCCTGATCTGAGCTAAAGGTCTGGAGAAGCTGATAGAATGGAAGCTTTAAGTGGACCAATAAGGTGACATCTATGCCATAGACAAGTTTGAAAGGGATCCTTCTGGTTGAACTTTTCTTTGTGATTCTATCGGCCCATAATGCAAACTTGATCTTGCTATCCCAGGCCTTTTTATTATCACCCACAATTTTCTTGATTATGGTCATTAAGTTTTTATTACTTGACTCAGCTAGACCATTTCCTTGGGGATAATAGTTGGATGAATGGGATAGGACAATGCCGTACTTAAAACAAAAGGATGACATCTCGAAGGAACTGAAGCATGGTTCATTATCTGTGATGATTCTGGCTGGCACACTAAATCTTGTGATAATCCTATCTTCTAGGAAATCCATGACTACAGCATCGGTTTCCTTCTTGGTGGGTATCGCCTCTACCCACTTAGTGAAATAATAAGTGGCGGTGAGTATCCAAGAATAACAATTGCTGGAGTTATCCTTGAACTTACCGATGAAATCAAGTGCCCACTGTTGGAAAGGGGCTTGGTCTATTATTGGTTTTAAAGGCAAGGATTTCATTTGTTGCTTTCTAGTGAAGAAATAACACTGGGGGCAAACTCTAACAGACTTGTGCACATCCAAAAAAGGTTTGGCTAATAGTATCCTGCTCTAAGGATTTTATGGGCGATTGTTCTTGCTGCAAAATGTCCACCACAAAATCGTGCATGGAACTCAACCATGAGTTTTTTGGACTGAGGTTCATTGACACGTCTAAGTATTAAACCATCGGGGTTTCTCCAACCCAAACCATCTTTTGTTAAACAATACTTAGTTGCTTTTAACCTTAATTCTCTTCTTTTATTCCCAGGTATGTGATCAGGGCATGTAAGGTTACGGAGGAAAAAGATGATGTCGGTATACCAAGGGTGCTGCTCTAATCTCTGAAGCTTGTCTGATACACTTTGTTCTGGATCACTGTTATGACAAATTATTCCTAAGGCTTTTTCATTTCCTTGGGTCAACATCTTTGCAAGACCCTGTCCCTTAATTAACTTAGTAGGTTTTATCTCTAAATCATACTCTTGAATCTTTGAAACCCATTTACCCATGATGCCTAGGCAATCTTGTTGAGACATGATATCCTTGAAAACTGCATGGGGTACATACCCAATGATTTTAGAGTATCCCACATAAGTTCTAAAATGTTTAAAGGACTTGACAAGAGCATAAGCATGTTTCTCCGTGGTGGTATACTTCAACTTTGAATGTTGCAAGGCTCTACTTATAAAGGCTATAGGTTGCTCTTGTCCCTCCTTATTCTTTTGAAGCAAAACACCAGCAATGGTGTCCTCTGAGGCAAAGGAAAATGTCTTAAATTCCTTGGAATAATCCGGAATGATCAAGACTGGGGACTTGGATATAGAATCTTTGATAGACTTGAAAGCATCTATCCCTTCATCTGTCCATTCAAATTTAGCATCTTTCTTTAAAAACTTTTGTAAGGGCTTCATTAGTTTTGTTAAATTTGGGATGAATGTCCTTATGTAATTTATCTGACCATTGAAATACTGGAGAGCTTTAATATTCTGAGGCAAGGGGACTTTCTTAATGGCTTCGACTCGGTTAGGATCGACCTTGACACCATCCTTAGAAATGATGTGTCCCAGCAAATTGCCTTCGTCAACCCCAAATATTGACTTGGCAGAGTTTAAGGAAATACCATATTTCTGACATCTTATGAAAACCTACCTAAGAGGACTTATGTTGTCAGATCTCTCCTTTGAAAAAACAATTAAGTCATCTTGATATATTTCGATTATTTTGCCTATAAGTTCTTTAAAGGCAAAATCCATGGCTCTTTGGAAGGTGGCACCGACATTTAATAAGCCAAAAGGAATTCTTAAAAATTTGTAGGTGCCCCAAGGTGTGGTGAATGTAGTTTTATGTTGATCTTCTTTATTTACCAACACTTGGTCATACCCGGAAAAACCATCCAACATGGACATCATTCCTAATCCTATTACCCTTTGAAGTAATGTTTCCATGTCGGGAAATGGGTAATTATCCTCAAGGCATGATATATTTAGATTTATGAAATCTATACATATTCTAATTGACCCATTCTTCTTTCTAACAACAACTAAGTTGGAGCACCACGATGAATTTCTTGTAGGTGCTATGATCCCTGCTGCTAACATCTTCTGGAGTTCCTTCTGCACAATGGGGGCCAACTTAGGATTTACTCGCCTAAGCTTTTGTCAGAAAGGATTGACCTCCTTAGCTTCTTCTGTGAGGGGAATAGTGTGTTGAAACACATCTTCCTGATAGAATTTAAGCTCATCATAACTAAAGGCCAACACATCTCTATACTCTTTGATTAAGTTGATCAAACTGTTCCTTTCCTTTTCTGAAGTACCTTTTCCATTTTTTATTAACTTGGGGTCTTTATCAGTTCCTATGTTTATTTCCATATAATCCCCAATTTTTATTGATTCTTTTTTGTTTTTATGATGATCTTGTCGATCAAACAAATTTTCAAAAGCTATAAGGCTACTCGGGATGTGATTCCTTACATTATCCTCGCACTCCTAATACTCTTTACCCTCCTGTTGATAACTGATCTTTCCACCCTCAAACTCTTGGAGATTATGGATGAATCTCAAGAGTTGTTCATCGTTTTTAAACACCTGCCAATGATCTACATTATCCAGAATTGAAGGTTTGAAATTAATTTCCATTTTTCCATTTCCATTAATCATGTCATCTGAAGGTTGGAGGGTGGATGCTGCTACTTCCAACTTATATGCTAACCCATTCATTTCCGTAGGGATCTTTTGAATGTTAAGTGCATCAAACCATTCCATGGTGTCCCATATGGAATTCCTATACTTCCATAGTCTGTCACTTTTACATTGATACTGATTCTTAAGCTGGAGGACGACTAAGTCTAAATCACCTTTTATGTTCAACGTCTTTATTCCCGTGTCTTTAGTGGTTTCTAACACTGAGAGCAATGCCTCATACTTAGCTACATTGTTCGATGCTTCAAACTCTAACCTGAAAGCAAAGTTGTAGATTTTATTTGAAGGAGAAATGGCCACGATGCCCACACCCTTTCCGGATTTTGAATAAGCCCCATCAAAGTACATTTACCAAAATTCATCTATCTTTCCATCTTTAATGTTTTCCTTAATAGGGGCCATGGAATTTGACAAGATAGTATAGTTTCCAAAGTTTCCAGTGTAATGTACAAATTCATTTCTAGGATTTTTAGGGTTTTCTACATGTTGTTTCCTTTGTTTCTCCCTATGGAGTATCACCCTTGTGTTTTCTGATGCAGGTATAGTAGCATATGTCCAATCCCTTTGAATGTACCCACCAAGAGTTGCAGCCCACTTTCTGGATAACAACATACCCCAATTATCTGGCACATCAATCACTACCACATCCATCGCCATGTCGATGTCCGGATACTTGGCCAACTTCACATGTAGATTTAAGATTATGCCTACCACATCAACTTCTATCGCATCCATTGCACAAAGATTGTGGTAGGGTCATGTGATCCTTAGATTTAGTTGTTCCATTACTTTCCTTGTTATGACATTTGATGAAGCACCTGAATCTAACATGCAGTTATGAAGGAGAAGATTATCAACTAAAAGGGAGACATAAAAAGGCGGGTGGTCTTCCCTTCTCAGATCAACACTGTTGAGGACTATAAGTATATCCTTAGGTTTAATAGGTTCATCTTCAAATATAGCATTATTACTAGGGGGAGGATCCTCTTTGAAAACATCATGAGTTTTATTCTGACTATCCTCTAAGGCTTTTAACAACTTTTCTTTTTTACCAGGAATTTGAATGATATCAGTTGCATAAACAGAGAACTTAACATCATTCCACCAATTTCCCATGTCAATATTTGATTCTGGGATAACAAGGGGATTTGGAAAAAGAGGAGTTGTTACCTTATCTTTGTACTGTTTTGCTGGTGAATACTTCTCCTTCCTTCGATAAACTGCACCCTTGAATCTAGCCTCCTTCATTTCCTTAACCTTTTATGGAGTAGGTATTTCACCATAGAAATGGGAAAGGATGTACTTCTCATGACTGTAATCTATGCCTTGCTGCCAATGCTGGTTTGACAAAGGGTAGGTTTGGCCTAACATGTATACATGATGAAGCTCACTTGAAGTTGTTTCCTGACCACTGATCTTGGGAAGTCCAAGTTCTATGACTTGATTTGCAACATAACAAGTACTCTCCTGGTGGAACTATTCACAGGGTCTACACCATTGAATCACTTCCTCTACCATGTTAGCTGAGTCTAACTGGTTTGGGATCCTAGGTTCTTGATGAGGGGATTTCTTCTAATACATATTATTTTGCTTGGGCTGAAAGTTCCTTGGTCCATTATTCCTTTCCATCGTCACCAATCTATTCTGCATGTGATTCAACTGTGCAGCATGATTGGCCATTTGTTGGTTTTGATTAGTGAGCAAGGTTTTCATCATTTCTTCCATCTCTTTCATGGGATCTTTGGAAGTGCCATTCTCTTCTGAATCAACAGCCTCACCCTTGCTCTCTTTGTTGTGATAAGAGTTTCCTCTGGTGTATCCAGGTATGTTAGATTTACCGAATGACTGCATGTTTGTTTCAATTTTCTCAGCAAGGATTTGGGTAGCTTTAAGATTAGCAGGTTCTTTATCTCTCAACCGGTATCTTAAGTCACCGGTGAAGGATTCAATGTAGTATATGAGGATATAAGCATTATTTGGCTTGATATCATCATGAAGGTCTGCAACCACACGCCTGATTTTAGTGTTGAATTCCTCTATGGTTTCATTCTCCATCTTTCTAATGTTGTGGAGGGCAACAAGTTGGTGTCTAGGTTCCTTCTTTTCTCCCCACTTCTCCCTAAAACCATCCAGGAAGTCCTTAAGGGTTGCATATGAGTTGTTTTCCAAGTCAGGGTACCATTCTCTAGCATATTATTCTAGGGATAAAGCAAACAACTTCATCTTGACATCATCATGGTCATTGGCCGCATCAATGCAATAAGAGACTAGGTGCTTTTCAAACTTCCGCAGGTGGGACTTGGCGGTGACGGCATTGTTGCCTTGGAAGGTAGGAAGTTTCTTGATAGCATCACCCGAGATAGCATGAGGAGCACCTGCTATCTAAGAAAAGTCAAGGGGTTTGAAAAAATCAGACATTAAAGTAGATGGTTGAGTGTGACTCTCTTCAAATATGTGATGGATATCTGAGAGGGATTGGTCTCCTAAATATTCAAGGATTCTACGACAAGTCTGCATATTCAACCTTTCTCTAATAAACCTTTTAGGATCAGGGAGAGGATTGAATAATTGTTTGGGGTTCCTTTGGGTAGAAATCCTTGGAGGTATATTAGACAGTGGAGTCGCCAGATGGATCGAGTTTTAATTTTGTGTTTTAAATACAAGATCAATCAAATTTTTATCTTTTTAGTTCTTTAGAAAAAAGTTAAGTTAAGTCGTACTTGGGAATAAAAAGATTTATCCCAGGCAATGGCGCCAAAAGAATGTTGTCGCCTTTCACACACCTAGGGGGAACGTGGCAGAAATATTCAAGCCACTCGGTGTGTCCTTGGGGGCAAGTCTTGAGTCAAGGTTGTCACCTTGTTCTTGACTCCTCTGTTTAGCCAAACTCCTAACGAAGCCAAGGGGGGTAGACCCTACAAGTTACTAAGGCTGGTTACTTAGATGATGAGGGTATTAAATGAGTAATTTTTTTAGGAGTTTTGGTTTAACAATTGTAAACAATGGATAACATGATGAGACAATCACAAATAAGCACGACATGACACCCAATCACATATAGATTGAAAGAAATAACAGTTGACCAGTGCCTTTAAATGGATTCGAAAATAATTAAGAGTGCTTGCAAGTTCTGGAGTGAATGTTGTGCAATTGTATCTTGGAACATCTTAAATTAATGTGGAAAGATGAGTGAATTAAATTAGGCGGGGGGACTCCAGATATACTTGTGGGGTACTTGGAGTATGTCCAAAAGTAACAACCGCTATGGCTACCCGCAAGGAATGTGTGGGATGGATGGAATCTTTGAGACTATGTTCATAATACACCCGCTAGGATGTAAAAGAGATTGGCATCTCGAGGTAACTATCCAATAGTTTCCACTTCCTTTGGGTATTTTTCCACCGTTTACGGTTTAATCGAGGCATTGGATTTTCGCCTGAGGTGGTTAATTGGGAAAGTGAATCCTAATTATTCACTCGCGTTGCTTTTGATGCAGCTTGACTGATCAAACGAACCGCAACCAAGTGCAGAGCATACACACCGTAGTCTTGTAAATTTTAGTAAATTTTAAGAGCGTGTTCTTGTTAAAAAAAGGACCCTTCGGGAATCTCTTTCGGTCCAAGTGGACCTCAATTGGAAAATCAAGAAGGGTTTAATTTTACAGCTTGCTTGTGAAAAGTAACAATGAAAATAGAAGCAAAAACACAGACCACAGGTTTTCTGACTAATCCTACCACGATCCTCTTTCACCTTTCGGTTCAATCGGGGATTTATGGGGTAAGTATTAGTATTACTTTGATTTCAAAATATGGAATAATGACAAATATGATCAAAGTATACAATCCTGCATGACAAGACTAAGCTAGAGCAAAAAACGAGAAAATGCAAAAAAGTGAAACGGACGCGGATCCCCCCAGGGGGGATAGGGAGTGGGCTCGAAAGAGCCTACTCGAAGTGATTCTTTTTTATTATTAAAGGTTACAATATCAACAAACTAATTTTCACTCTGGTCCTTGTTATCTGGTATCGAAAGGCTTACAACAAGCTTACAACAAGCTTAAAAAGAAGCACAACGATGGGGGAAGCCTCCAGGAAGCTCTGGTTCGCCCAAGAATCAGAAAACGGGCAGAGACTCCTTCTCCTTTTTGTTAAACCTACCAAAAACCAGCAAGCTATTAAAATCAAATATTCTCAAAAACACTTTAAAATTTCTTTGGGTCACCACACTAATTACCAAAAATAAGACCAAGTTAAAAATTGTTAAAAAAATGAACAATTTAGTTTTGCAAAAAGGGAACCAAGGTAAGCAAGCTTTCTTGGCTTGATTTTTGGGCAGCCAATATGATGTGCACTTTATTGCAGAATTTAAATCTTTAAAGAACGAAAAAAGAAACTACCTTGCGAGCAAGCTTTAGATCTACGATTTAGCTACTTGCAAAAAAGGAATTTCTTCACCTAGATCTATCTTTAAAATATGATATTCTTTATGAAATTTCAGATCTAAGCAACAAAAATCTTAGGAACTAGATCTAACAATGTATAAGCAATTTTTTGAAGTATATCTGATCATAAGAGGACGAACAAGTAACTGGAAGATTGATTTTAATAGAATGGAGGAAGAGAAGGGGAAAGGCCTGTTGTTGGATAAATTTGCAATGGAAACTTGTTAGTGGAATATAGAGGGGCAATGCCTTCACAAAAATGTCGGATGTACAGTGGAGTCAAACTAGATCTACATCTTGTCCAATCCTTGCCACCTGAAAGCTAAACACACAACCTTGCACAAAACCTTATGAGATCTGGATATATATATGAAAAAGAGACAACAATTACATGCAAATAAGCTTATTAAACATGTATAAACTAGATCTTCAAACACATATTCTATGAGATACTTAAAAAAAAAAGTGATCTTACTTTCCCAACTACATTCCTATTGATTCGGCTGAATTATTCAAGCCAAACAAGGTTCAGATGCAGAAATTGAGAGAAAAACTGGTAACGTCAATAGCCGCAAAACAATGCTTATTCCACACACGTGAGAGAATTACACCATTTAGCCCTGAAAGATTCTTTATTCCAACAATAAAAAGATTACAACAGTATTACAATAACAAGCCTATTCTCTCCAACTTGAACTAGCTTCGAGAAGGTAATGGCAGCTTCAATTTATAGCCAGACTGGCCAAGAGGGGCGCATGCCTAACTGAAGGAGAGATTGCAGCTGATGGAGAGTTAAGTTGAGCCTGATCTAATGATAAAATATGTCTAACTGGACTGGAACTGCAAATCGGAGTGACACCTCACTCAGTGAACTGACCCATCCATCAAACCACTACCAAATTGATCCACGCGTGTGGAGGAGAGAGAAGGAGGATGCAACCCTCAAATCTGCATGAGCCAATTAGGGTCCTCTTCATCCCTGATCAATGCCTTCAGTCAAGGAATGGAAAATCCAGGTCAATATGAAGCTAATGAGACTGATTTCAATCAAATCGGAGCAAATCCCACTGATTTGGGATCTTGGATTTGCTCCATTATTTAATTAATTTTTAATTAAATTAATTAATATTTGATTTTTTTGGATTTTCTTACCTGAGTGATGGAAAAATCACTCAAAACTTAGGAAAAGTGGGTTTATGGGTTTACCAGGTGCTCCGAGTTAGAAAATGAGCACCCCCATGACTGAAACTGACTTTTAATCCCACTTTTATTACAAGACCAATTTTTTCAATTAGACTATTACAGAATAGCCTAAGTTTTGTGAAAAAAATATAATTAAAAATTAAAAAAACAAAACAAAACCTAGGGGGACTTAGCACATGTTCATATGACTTGACCATAATGTCTAGCATGTTTATACATTGACACAAACTTTAATAACCTCAATAGGCCTAAATGTCAAGCCGACCACCCCAACTTTGGAGGTATTGAGTGAAAAACTCAGAAATTATCAGTTGTTTATTCAACAACCAATAATAACCAAGAGAAAAAACACTCTTGGTTGATCGGATTGATAAATGAGTCCAGGATATCGAGTCTTTTATAGACACTACCATTCTAGAACATTTTATTACAACTCCCCCAAGGGGGTATGAACATGTGGTAGATAAAAAAAAACACTTCCCAGAAGCAAGTCTGGAGCTCTTCTGAAGTCCGAACAAATCATCTTTCTCTGGTTCACCAGGCTCACTTGGTAACACCGACTAAGTATGACTTAGTAGGTAATAGTCCCTAAACGAAGTGGTGCGAATTTCATAAAATCCCTTGGCACAACACTAATGAATGTCGCTTAAAGCTGTAATTTGTGGTCGAGATCAAATATTCAGAATCAAATTCTGATTCTGAACCCAATGCCACAGTCGTAGATAATGGGATGTAGATCACTGATGCAGATCACATTGCCACAGTTTCTACTACACAGATTCAACTAGAGGATTCTGAAAAGTCAGAGGCAGAGAAGCACCTCTTCCACTCGTAGATGTGGGAAAAGGGAATCCCACTACATTTTGTTGTTGACAATGGCATCCAAAAGAACCTCATCTGAGCAGAAGTCGTCAAAAGATTGGAGCTTCCAACAACACCACACCCGCAACCCTACAACATCAGTTGGCTAAGCCAAGGACAAGGTATCTGCATTACTCAACAATGCCTCCTACCGTATGGCATCAGTCATTTAAAATATGAGGTATTGTGTGATGTGGCCCCACTTGAATTATGTGATGTTCTTTTATGACAACCATATATGTGGAAGCACCATGTTGTATATGAGTCACGACCTCGCAGTCTCATTATTACTTTGGGAAGAAAACTCTATTGAATACCAGAGACAATTGCACCTAACACAGTCTCGCAAGGTAGGAAGATAAGCTCCCACATCAGAAAATTATTCCTCTTCACAATTGTGTTTGAAGAAGAACATCATATTACCTCCACACCTTCAGCACAAGGTATCTATGCTCATCAGACACGAGAAGAAAATAGAGTCATTGCTTCCTCATCCATTCGAGTACCTCTACGATGCAAGGCCATGCATTCAAGGTGCTCCTCCAAAAAAAAATCATCCATACAACAATTACAACTCTCTCGGGATGTCAAAGAAAGGAAGCCTCTTCACTTCATCAAATGTCGCACCAGAAAATCAACTCAACACACAATTCGAGATATGATTAGGGGTTTGACACAATGGAGACCATTGCTTCCTAAGGAGGGAGGATTGATCCAAATAGAGATCGGTGGACACCCACCTATTCCACTGGCTCAAAACAATTGTCCGTTGCGGCAGTTTCCTAGTTATTTTTCTACGGTTTTTTGGGTCCCAAGCTTCTAGGGCTGTTTTGATGCCCTAAACGGCGTTTTCTGACAATTTTAGTGGCCAAATGGCTACCATTGGCATCCATTAGGCCACATTTGAAAGTTGAAAATCTCGAATATATATTTTCAACGAGCTATCGAGCACCCAAATCAGAGATTGTATTCAAAAGTTATGACCCCAGGAAGTTAACTGTTCAACTTACCACCTTAGGGCCACAAACTTTATGACGGTTCATCTTCTAGGGTTATGTTTTGGAATTTTGGGGTTCTCGTCCTCATCCTTATTATAAATAGAACCATTTGGCCTCATTTTTTATTCAGCTTGCCATGAATGAGAGTAATAGCCACATCTCTTCCCAGAGATAGCTACCACCATTCTAGAAATGGTATTACATTGTGTTCTATTTCCGTCGTTTAATAGAATATGTGTTTACTATATATTTTTTATCTTCACAAAATGTGTGTGATTATGATTATGTATATGTTCTTTCATTTCGTTCATACATAAATCTGGATCATCGAAGCTATCAACAAACTAATTAATGTGGCCTCTAGGACGGGAAATACAAAGGAATTTACATCTCCCATCAACTATAATTAACACGTGTTGTTTGTAGACGACGTATTTATTTTTAATGACGGTAGTAGGAGGGATATGGATACATTGGATGGCATATTAAATTTATTCAAACATGCCATAGGAATGGAAATAAATGAAAGGAAGTCTTCTCTCGCTTGCAACAATCTTGAACAGGATGATACAGACTATATCACAGGTAAATTTCCTATGAGCAGCTCATGTTTGATAAGGGACACAAATATCTTGGATTCCATCTCAAACCCAACAATTATAATAAATATGATTCGAGGTGGTTGATTGCGAAGTTTGCAAAATAACTAAAAGTCTGGAATTTGATATGGATCTCAAGAGGAGGTTGGTTGGTTCTGATAAAAACAACGTTTGAAGCCATCCCGATGTATTGGATATTTCTTGCATGGGTCCCAAAGGGCATTCTGGAAAAAATCAGGAAGATTTTATTTTCTTTCTTATGGACAAGTCAACATAAAACCTTTGTGTGGATTCAGTGGGAAAGGCTCATTGTTCCAAAAGCATCTGGGGGATGTGGTTTAAAAAATATTTTTATTTTCATGAAATCCCTTACATCCAAAAGCATTTGGAGATTTATTTCTCTACTTCGTTATGGATAGAAGTAGTTACACAAAAATACATTTCCTTAGATGATATCATTGATTGGATCCGAAAACCGATTAAAATTATGAATAATGTCTCCAATGCATGTAAGGTTGCAGTCAAATCCTTTGACTTAAACAGTGACCATTTGGCCTGGAAAACAGGGAATGGTCGTAGTTGCAATATTGGAGTGTGTTGAAACCAAAACTTGTTCACCTAATTCTCTGTGGTCCAAACCATAACTATACATCATAATCCCACCATTATTCTCTTCATTTTGACCTTCGCAACTAAAATTCCACCAAATATGGTCCAAAACATTATTATTCCTCCCCCCATAAATACAAGGAAGTTGAACGATTTATCCCCACTCTCTCTAAAAAGGATAAAAAAAACCCTAAAAAATAAATGGTTCAAAAATCATAGATAAATACCAGGCACAATAAAATACCAGGGATCATTAACATAGGTAAAAAAACCTTGGATCATCCTATAAATACATTGTGAAGGTCTCCCCAAAAACACTTTTACTCACACTTGGGATTACATTACATGACATTACTTTTCGCCATTATCCCCATATTTTGCCATATCATTTCCCATGGTGAATGTTGAGCTTGCTCCATACCCACTTGGATCCATTCCCCCTATTTGGCAACCATTAGTGGAGACGAATGGAGAACCAGATCGTGGAGCCGGTGGAACATTTCCTCAAATGGATGCAATGGCTCACATTACAAAAAGGTATGCATGTTGTTGCTTTTTGTGAGTTAGATAAAATATATATAAAAATCAAAGAAAAATGTATCTTATTGCCATTGTTCATTATTATTTATTATTGCAAGTCGAGGTTGACAAATACCTTGCAGTATGAGCTCTACCCTATGATCCGGCTAATCTAGGGTAGGTGTTTTTGCACCATAGTAGGGGAGAAATTCCCAGTATAGTTTTGGCGACTCCACTCGGTCAATCCATGCAGATCTTTGTTTTCACAGGTGTTTCTACTAGTTTGTTTTACTTGGGTACCTTCAGTCGTCACAAATATGACCTCCTCATGGCAGATTCGAACTTGTCTTGCCTCAGTGTCTGCCCCGCTAACCCAAGCCGAAATCCTTTTTGAAAAAAATCTCACTTGTGGTCGGATCAAACTTATTCGGCAGAAAGTTGCGACCAAGTCACACTTTTTTTCCCAATAAGTACGACCTAGGTCGCGGGGCTGCCCCGATAAGTGCGACTGGGACTAAACCTCCATATAGCACTTATTTAGGCTCCAAAAAGTGACCCCGTTTTGTGCGACCTATTGCGCATAAGCCCATGTTTTGTCTGACCTAAGACTTTCTGTTGATTTTCTATCCTGGTCGTGACTATTTTACAATTCTGTGCGACCCTGATCGGACCTGTTCTGCTGACATGTGCAACCTGTAGCTTTTCAGTCCTTTTCTGTGTTTGAGACCCTTTTTCCAAACTCCCTGTATGTGTTCTACCCCTTCCCGACCTGTTTCTGTCCAGATATGATCCATTACAGCCCCATGGTTTGTTTTGTGGTCATATTTTCCTTGTATGCGAGCCCCTTTAGTCGAGCTTCGTATTTGAGACCCCGTGCGTGTTTCCTACAACCTAATCAGATCCTTATGCACTCATTTACTTGTGTACATTTTATTTTCTGAAAGAATTATTTATTTTGCATGGTATTTACTGTCATTTATTGTTATTTATCTGCATTTTTGCGTCTCAGGCGTGAGATATTTGGGGTTTATACACATCACTTGTGCACACATCTCACACCCTAAAGTAAAACGCTTAGTTCATGACCCCAAGCTAGCCTAAAAATTAACTTAACTCAACCAACATTGTAACCTCATTTGAGGACCAAACAATCTCGTAGTTAAGTTAAGACAATGGGGATAGGAATCCAAATAACACCCCTTTGTCATTCACATTTGAGACATAGTTGTTGTCCATTAGGGTACCAAAATCCTCTAGTACGGGTTGACACGGTCACTACCGGTCTGTCGAAGGGACCCTCGCTCTGCGAGAGTAAGCCACAACAAAGGGGTTCTGGAAGTCAGGGTGGAATACCGCACTCCATTCTGCACCAAAGGCTGACCTTTCATAATCCTCCTCGTGCATGCCGGAGTATACCAAGTGTCGAGGACCAACAGGCTTGTTGTATTTTGTGTCCCTCATCTTGGGATCCTAACCCATATTCAATCCCTTCTCGCTTAGCACAACAAATCCCAAGATATTGTATCGACAGAGCGGTTCTCAGTCGACAACACCTCCAACGCAAATGTAGTCTCACCCGAGATATCTTTATTTTTGGATAAATTCCATAACCACGTTTCCGTAGTTGGGTGGGGGATTTCTGGTGCCTCGTTCGCTTACCAAGGTTTTCAATGAAACCTGAGGGTGGATTACTTATGCCTCGTCCAAATAGTTAGATCTTAACTCAACTATTATTGTGAAACCATTAACACAACTCAAATGCAACATAAACATATTCAACTTATAACAATGTGACTGATACACATATATTCATTCATGAGTGAATCCATAAGCATACATCCACTGCAACATTTATACAGATAACTTCAAACACAATCAACATTCACACATATACACATAGATTTAACGTGGAAACCCATCCGAGAAAAAACCACAAAGGTGCTCTTCATCTAGCATGCAAAATATATGCACCTTTCGTGTGCACCCTAACATGCAGACTCTGCTCTAGATCTACTTCTCTTACTTTACAAACTCTTTCTTCCTCTCATGCTCTCCGATCTTCTCCTATAATCTCTTCCTACTAAACTCTACTAATGATCCGCACACAGTTTGGATCAACTCTACATTTCCTATACTTATGGGCACTCAACTGTAAATTATTCAACTCAAATGCACTTAGAAACCTCTACTAGACAACAATTATAGAGTTACTAACAATCTAACAACAATTAGGAGCTAACAACAGAGAAGTTAACCCGCATACAGCTTGGGTTCTTCCTTTTATAGACTTGTTACAAACTCATTACTTGTCACTTTCTCAGCCGAATTCCTATACTTATCCAATATGTGACACCTATTCTAGTGCCATTCATATTCTAGTGACACCTAATATTAGGCGCTAACAACCTAACTTACAACAATATCTTCATATGTGTGGCTTCCGCCGGCTCTAGCCGAAATCATACCCATGATCTTTATGGCATGTCCCTTTCTAGTCATTCTGTCTTACTGTCATTTTCCAGTCATTATTCCATTTGCATGCTTTCTGGTATTGGTATTCTATTGCATCTTTCCTTGTCGCATCCCTTCCTTCTGTCACACTTCTTCTTCTGTCTCACATCTTCCTTTTGTCGTGACTCTTCCTTCTTATTTCGTCCTATCAACTGCCTCTGTCGCAGCTTCTTTCTCTTATTCGTCATCTCTTCTCCATACTTGGGCAAAATTCTAAATGAATTATGATTTGCTTTCCCTAGGCCCAACAGACCTCCAACACTCACATGTGGCTTGTCCCGAGCCACTCAAATTCATTCCTCCACTTCTTTACTTGTGCTAACTTTACTGTGAAAAAACTTCCAATATTTTTGACACTCTCTCCACTTCCCGTCGCACTTCTTCCTGTACCTTCTGCATTTACTCCACAAGGTCGAAACTGATGTGTTTTGACATTACCTTATCTATTGATTTTGATGCTTCAGGTACCTTCTAATGTACATACTTTCTAGCTTCTGCTTCTACTGTGGTGCTTTTTTCTATCGAAAAAAGTTACTATTTCAAAGTTGCACGACATATGAGATGGGAGACTTCTCAATATTACCGATTCTCCTTGTCTACATTTCTAGCTTCAGTTGCTAACTCATCCTAGGTTTTTCCTTCCTCCCTTCAGAATCTTCCTTTGTATCAGCCTTGAATGAGAACACAACATCGATATAAACCTTGGAGCTCACAACAGTTGGGAAGTCTGGGATAAACTCATTGTCTTACTTTGCCCTATTGTTGGTGAAGTCTGCCATCTTATCTACGTCTTACCTTCCTTCATTGGAATCTGCCTACTCATCTATTTCTTGAGAGTGTCATCACCCACTATTTTTTGAGCCTTTTGTAGAGATGATGGTGACGACGGTGACCTTCATTTATGTGTGTCATTATCCGAACACTAGTTCGGATCAGTAGGTCTTAGCAATGTATACTATGCACTCTGGCCACTTGTTCCACAATTCTATCCGACGGCTTCGGTGGGATGTCATTTGGCCCTCGAATTTTAGTCGCTTCTTCCTTATTCTTTCTCAACAGCGCTGAGACAATCTTGCTCTTATAGGGACTAGAAAACTTTCTTATTTCCAACCCTGGTAAGATGGTCTATAATTATAGTGCAGATAGGACTGGAATTAGCTCAGTTTCCAGTCGCTTCCCTGCTTGCGGTGGAACATATCCAGCAACACTTTTCTCAAACATAATAGGTATCACAGCTTCCATGGTAGGGCCCCCGAGGGCACTGGTACTAAATTTCACAGTATGCATACTTCTATGACAAGTTTACCTCAGCTCTGGGTGTTGTAGGCAGCAACCCGTTGTTGCGTTTTAGCAATCATAATTTAAAAGAAAAGGAAACTAGAGAATTGCCTAGGCGCTCAATCTGTCAACTCTTCACACGCATAGTCATTAAGTGGAATAATGAAAACACAACCCATCATGTGGCTCACCTCTCAAGGTCATTATATGGGCACTGAAAACTGAGCCACCCCTTTTTGGCATGACGTCTTTCCATTATGAAGGAAGTGACCCTTGGATTCTCTCGCAATCCTCATTTTTAATGAATGATAGCTTGTCCTTTCAGCAAGTCCTTTACACAAGTTTTTTCATTCCTTTTCCAGTGTCACATCATTTGTAACCTCTTCTTTTTTTTGCTTATCAAGTTTCACGTTGCACTCCCTACGACTTGCATTTAGTGTCTCATCGCACTCCTTGTGACTCGCATTTCCCTTTTGTTAAGATTCTAGTCGTACTCCTTGCGATTTGCATATATCTTCCCAAAGAGTTCCCATATTGCGATAGACCAATTGTCTTTGCTCTGAATTCTTACCTTGGCCAGATGCCAAGTCTACAGAACCTGTCTTTTCTATGCGATAGATTAATCAATCTACGCCAATACATTTTGGGTCATCTCTGTTTCTTTTCTCTTTTCTTTCTTTCTCTATTTTTTTGTAATGCATCCAAGTCACAGTTATCAAAGTCTGGTTTCAGTCGGCTACCATTGACGAGCCCTCTGACCTCTGACATTCCATCTAGCTTTTCTAACTTCACTGCTCCTCCATCAGTGATTTCCTTAACCACATATGGTCCTAACCAATATGTTTTCATCTTTCTAGGATGCTTGGAAAATTTATGTCATACATAAGAACAAGGCCACTAACTTCAAAATGCTTGCCCTTAATGTGTCTATCATGCCATACCGTTTGCCTTTGTTTTTCAACGTTTTGGTGAAATCCTGCAACAAAACGTTCTTCCTCTAAGTGTATTAGTTGAAGCAATCTATCTTCCACGGCCTCAACATCAATCATTTCTGTGATCACAGCAACTCTTAAACTTGGTATAATATATTCCATAGGCATGACGACTTCTTGTCCATACACCGACTTGAATGGGGTTTGACCTATCAACGTTTTAGATGTTGTGCGATATGCCCATAGCACTACAGTGACCTTCTTATCCAAGTCATCTCTTCGCACATTGCAGACCTTTGTCAATGCATTTTCCAGAATCTTGTTGAATGCTTCAACAACTCCATTCGCTTGAGGATGATATGGAGTTGTTCTTCTATGTTGTATCTAGAATTCGTCAGTCAACTCTTCAATCAATTGATTCACAAAATGTGTACCTTGATCGTTGATTATAATCTTTGGGCATCTGAACCGTGTCACAATGTTTTTGAATAAAAACTTCGTAGCAGTACAATCCTTTACTAGCGCTACTTCTTCCCATCTGGTTAGGTAATCAGTCGCATTGATAATATAGCGTGCTCCCATGTGCTTCCCTATCGGACTGACAGGTCCTACAAAATCAACAACACATTTGTCGAATGCCTGGATTGTTATTTGTGGTAACAATGGAATTTCATCCCGTCGGGACAACTTCCTAGTTCTTTGATAGATGTCACAATTGCGAAAATAATCCCGAGCGTCCGCATGCATGGTAGGCCACCATAGTAATGCTTGCAATTTTTTTTGCACCGTTGTTTTTCCTACATAGTGGCCTCTTGCGGCACCAACATGTGCTTGTGGCTTCTCACTAATTTGGTATAGATGACTCTTTTTTAAAACAATCCTTACCCATTCGTGTTTAGACAAAAAGATGTTTATACTGGTAACTTAGGAATTTGTTTTCCATAAGAAACACAAAACACACTCTACAAGAATCTTACATCAGCTCCATCATTCTCAACACTTATATGCCTCACACGCAACGCGGTTCTTTGGGAAAATTATGAAAACATTCTATTTTTACACTATAAAATAATGAATGGAAAGCTTGCACTTAGAAATTCACTTTGTATTCCATCTAGGTCATGGGAATTTTCAAGCATTGAATTGTTAATAGTTATTTCATTGATGGTGACATATATACATATATTTTGGTTTTTTAAAGGATATTTATTTAAATTAAAATTATAGAAAGAATTATTAAGATCGTAATTTTAAGAAACAAATATTAAATATATATACATTTATAATGAAAGGTTTATCAAAAAATATAAATAAGGGTAATGCAAAACATTGGTAGTGAGATAATTTTGTATTTTTACAACACAAAAAGAAAGGCCAAAGAACAAAAATATTCACTCACAGCTAGACACTACTTGTCACATAAAGATTAAAGTCTATGATTAACTCGGTGGTGACAAGGATAACGGAGACGGGGCTCGAGATTAGGGTTTGTTGGATATACAAGGTTTGGGACTAACTCTAGCGTCCTGTAGTCTACTCTGTTGTTTTTTGGTTTTGATGGACAGATTTGGGTTTTGCGAGTTTTGGGTAGCGGTTTTCTGGTGTTGAGTCGTCTTTGTTGGTTTGGTTGCCAAACGGTTTTCATGGTTTCGATTGTCGGTAGTCGAGGTTGACTTTGGGTAGTTGCACATGATTTTGGCCCTGTGTTGTTCCCTTGACTCCCTACTTCAATGGTGTCATCCTGTTTGGGTGTCCTATGTTACGACCATATATCTCCCGCAAGAGGACATCAAGGTGGCAAGAGTTTGGTGTCGTTTGCCCCAAAAAATCAAGGCTTGTAAAACTTCGTAGGAGAGCAAACGTTTTGTGGTCGATAATGATTTTATTATGGAGAAAGTGACATCTCTATGCACGGAAGATCTGGTTGGAAGGTTGGAGTACTGTCACCTAGACAAGGAGGGTTGGGTGGACTGGATTGTTAAATCCCGGAAGTCATTGTTGGATTATGCCCCAACGGTTGGTAGATTATCGAACATGTGGTATGTCATCCTGTTTCTGGAAGGAGTGGATGTCGCTCGCATTTTGGAGGGTCAATGGCCCATAGGAAAGCGTTCTCTGGTTTTGTGTCGGTGGTGGGTTGATTCGACCCGGAGCGTTCTAGGGTTTTGAAGAGACACCCATGGGTTCTTCTCCCTAACCTATAATTACCTTTCTGGTCATGGGATACTCTCAAGGGCATCGCTAATTGCATTGATCACTTCATTTCTTTGGATGAATAAAAGTTTCACTCCTTTGACAAGAGTTTGGAAAAGGTTCTGGTTGAACTGGACATTTTGGATGGTTTACCGACTAATTTGGAATTGGCCTGAGGCATTCACTCAAGGGTTCAAAGGTTTGACTACCTTCATGTCCTGTTTCTTTGTCATTGTTGTCGCCAGACTAGACATCTGCATGATAAATGTCCTTTGTGGCGTAGTGGTCGAACCTTTGGAGTGTCGGGAGCTAGAGTTGAGTTGGAGGGACCTTTCTCCAGTCCGAGTTTGACTGAGACCATTGTACTACAAGACAATGACTCTGCTGATGATTTGATACAACCGGAAGGGGACGCCGGTAAGTTGGACCCTTATATTGATTTTGTTTATGTTGATTTGTCCAAAAAGGATTACAAAGTTATTGATGGTATTGGGCGGTTGGCTTCGGTTGGTTGCATTGATTATTGTCCATTCGCTGGGATTCTTGGGGTTGGGGTCACCACTGTTTCTCCTTCCTTTCCCGTCCCCGTACAGGAGGGACCCATTGATGGTTCTAGGGGGAGTGTCGAACTATCTCTTGGGGTTGAAGGGTCGGTGGGTTTTTCTGTTATTTTTTACTCTGTACTTGTTGAGGGGGGTGGATGGAAAGTTGGGGACCCTTCTGTGGCTTGTATAGACGACTTTCCTCCACTAGGGCTTGTCGATGTTGTTTCAGTTAAGGAGAGGGATTCATCCCTTCAAGCCCCACTGGACAACCTTCTTTTAGAGATTCGTTACTTCTTGAGGCTCTACCAATTTTCTCTGACCCCTCACCTGTGTCTCCCTCTAACCTTCCCCTGGCCTCTATCAGGCACGAGAATGTTACAATTATACGAGGTCGTAAAGCGAAGTTTTCCACTAATTGTTAAGGTGATACGTCTGTTCCGAGTGGAGGGGATTACATCCCTCTTTCTACACGTATCAAGGAGGTTTCCTGAGACAGGAAACCCTTGTCTTCTTCTTCGCCTTCCAAGGCCCTTAGAGCAAAGGAACCCTTCCAATTGGTTACCTAATGCGCTTAATTTCCTTCAACATAAGAGGATTTGGAGGGCAACCCAAAATGATAGCTCTCAAGAAAATTTTGGATGAACTTAAGCCGAACATGTTGTTTTGGCAAGAGACGATGTGCTCTCGAGAACAGGCGTTAATTTCCTTTTCCTAGCTCAGATCAAGTTGGGAATATTGTGCTTGTGATGTTGTGGGACTGTCAAGGGGTCTCTTATCAACGTGGAACCCCTTGGTAGTCAAATGTAAGGATTATTACATTGTGGCAAGTATACTACTCAAGGGTAGATTCAGGGGAGTCCAATGTGTCTGGAATTGTTTAAATATTTATGCACCTTATCTTGAGAGGGAAAAAAACTGGAATCAGGTTGTCGCAAAGGGGTTGCTTAATTTGTGCAATCTCATTATTGCACGTGATATGAATTTCACAATTTCTTGTGCTAAGGTTTGGGGCGAGACTGCAAGAGGTGATCCTTTAGCGAAGTATTTTTTAAATTTTCTCTTGGACTCACATTTGGTGGACATTATTCCTCTTAAGTTGGGACCTACTTAGCGTAATGGTCATTCCAGGGCTGCTGGTATTGGCAAACGGTTAGACAAATTCCTTGTTGTGGAGCAATGGGTTCTTCGGTTGCCACAGCACAGGGTATGGACCAGGCCTTCAGAGGTTTCTGATCACTTTTTGATTTATCTAGATTGGGTGGAAGTGGGGAAATGAACTCTCGCTCCTTTTAGATTCAACCATTCATGGTTGAAGGAGGTGGATTTTGTTGATTTTATTAAGAAATGTGGCCCTGACTTGTTGTGAAGGGAGCCTTTGGGGCGATGGCTATTTTAGTGGAGAAGCTCAAGTTGATGAAGCGGTTGGTCTGTGACTGGGAGCGTCTGATGAAAGCGACACGGTGTGCTGAGTTGGAATTGATTGAGAATTCCATTGCTGAGTTGTTTATGTTGGCACCTAGTCGTATTTTAACTATGGAGGAGGCAACCCTACTTACAGAGCTAAAATCTCGCAAAGAGGATATTCTGGCATTTGAAGCATCAACTCTGAGGCTCAAAAGTCGAGCAGTTTGGATTTAACAAGGGGGCATTAATACTAAGTTCTTCCAAAATTTTGCCAATGCTCGACGTAACATGAATGCAATTTGGTAGTTGCATGATTGGGAAGGGTAATCTGTGTATTGATGACGTTTCATTGAATGGGGCTGCTATGGATTTTTTTTCCACGATTTTTAAAGAGAAAAATTTCTCCCATATTCACAAACAATTATATGTGATTCAACTCTTGGCTACTTTTTTCGATTTGGAGAAAGATGAGGAAGTGGGATAGGCGATCTCTATTAAGGAAGTAGAAACGGTACTGAAGGGTTTTTCCAAAGACAAAAGTTTGGGGTCGGATGGATGGACGGTTGAATTTTTATGTCCTTTTTTGACCTAGCGGGTGGTGATCTCCTGGAGGTCGTGGAACAATAGCGGAGGGAAGGTTATGTTTCAAAGTCCTTTAATGCCACTTATCTTACGTTTATCCCTAAGTGTGAAAAACCTGAGTGTTTTGCAAAATTCAAACCTATTTCTCTGTGCAACCTAGTGTACAAGGTAATCACTAAAATTATTTCCAATAGGTTGAAACCTTTATTGGCTGATGTGATTTCTGAAGAACAATGTGACTTCCTCAAGAATCGACAAATCTTGGAAGCCGTGGGTATCACTCAGGAGGTTCTTCACTCCATTAAGATCTGTAACCTAGAGGATTTGATCCTAAAGATGGACCTTGTGAAGGCGTATGATAGGGTTAACTAGACTCTGTTGAGACTTATTTTATTGGAGGTAGGGTTAACCCTAGACACTATAAATTGGATAATGGATTACGTTACGTCAACGAACTTTGTAGTTCTCATCAATGGAACACCATCGATCTCTTTCAATGCTAGTTGGGGTCTTACGCAAGGATGCCCACTTTCACCATTACTTTTTCTATTGATTGTGGAAGGACTAAGCTTATTAATAGTTGATGTCGAAAGTAAAGGAAATATTAAGGCATTGTTTTTCCTTCAACATTGGCACTCACTCATCTACTTTTTGTAGATGATGTCATATTATTTGGGTAGGGGTTTGATGATATTAAGGTATTGTTTCCTTATAAAATGGAGTCGGTTGAGGTCGGTTTCAAGTATCTGGGCTATCGAGTGAAACCATTGAATTATCTTGTTAAAGATTGGAAGTGGCTGGTGAAGAAATTCGAGAAGAGAGTCTACAATTGGACTTACAGATTTCTTACATTGGGGGGAAGGCTCATCCTCCTTAAATATGTTTTGAGTGGTATCCTTGTTTACTAGTTCTCACTTACTAAGATCTCGTGTTCGATTATGAATGATATCAAAAAGATCATGTACAACTTCTTGTGGGGATGTTTGGAGACTAATCCAGTTTCTCATTTGGCCAAATGGGACATTGTTACTAGACCTTATAGTTGTGGGGGTTAGAATATCAAGAATCTCGACTGGTTCAATACTTTCCTTAAGATGAAGAGTTTGTAGGTGGCATTGAATGGTAATGGTATTTGGAACAAGATGCTACAAACAAATTATTTGCATAAGTTATCTTTGATTGATTGGATAAAGATGGACAACCACTTAGTCACAAATACTTCAATCATTTAGAATGGTTTTGTTCGTGTTTTTGTTTGGGTGAGTAAGTCACTTTGCTAAAAGGTTGATAATAGGAGGTCTATGCAAGTAGGCATTGGCCCTATGGTTGGTTTGGAGAAGACACTCAGCATCTCGCAGTCTTTAATTGATTATCTTCAAGACTTTGGTATTAAGACACTCAACCAAGCTAGAATTGGGTGTGATCTAGCAACAAATGGTTCGTATTGGTTCTCGGCTAAGGATCTAGATCTTACTGGCTATTGGTATTGGGAATGGGAAAGATATGTTTCTTCATTATTGTTGATGGATCTGCAGCTATCTAAAACAAAGGACAAGCTGGTGTGGTCTTTCAATGCTACATCAAGTCAAATTACTACCAAACTAGCATATTGGTTTCTTGTTGACACACATTTGAATTCAGTGGAGTGTTGTTAGCACAAAGAACTATGGATTTGGAAGATATCAATCTTAAGATTAAGTGTTTTACTTGGCTATTGTTAAATGATAAGAAAGAATGGATTAGTCTTAACATTTGCCTTATGTGTGTTGCTGAGGTTGAATTTGTGGAGAACTTATTCAAGGGTTGGTATATTTGGAAAGGCTCTCAAGCAAGTTGTCACCGTCTACTATGGTGTTTCTTTTTCTTGAAAAAACTATACTTTTCAGGATTCTATGGAAAGATGGATGAAGTCAAGGATAAAACTTTTGTACCTCCCTATTTTCTACTCTTGCTCATCTAAAACGCTAGGAAGGTTGCTATTTTCCGTGATGATAGACCTAATGTCTATAATGTCATGTTGAGTGTTATCCAACTCATTTCTAATTTTACAAAGACTGCTATGGTGAAAAAACAATGAAGGAGGAGGAGTGCCCTTGGGGTTTCTTTGGCCACTAGTTTTTTTATGGTGTTGCAACGCATGGTAAAGGGGGTTCTAGAATGGTTCTATATATCAATAAGACTCTTTTCACTTGAAGATTAGCTGCAACAATAGTATTAATACCATAACAAAGTTGCTTGCTCTTTGGGGACTACTCTTTATTGCTTCTACTATAGGTTCCACAATTGAAGATCTTTGGAGACTCGAGGACTATCATTGACAAAATCAACAATGTGGCTAACTTGGAGGTAATGAAGCTAGATTATTGATGCGCTTGAACCAAGGCACTCAAAGACACCTTTCACCATATAGATTGTCAACATATCTATAGAGAGCATAATGAACTCATAGATGGGCCATCCAAGGAGGCACTACATAACACTATGGGACATCTTTCCTTAGCAAAATTTATGGAGGGGCAGTTGATCTTTCCCTCTTCTAAAAAGATCTTCAACTAATTTTATCTTCAATGGTATATTTGGACATGTCGTAACTATTTCATTTATTGTTTTTTATTGTGGGATAGTCATGGTTGTTATTACCTTTTGATAGTATGTTATACTATTTCGATCAATATAGTTCATAACAGTTTACTAATTGTAGACATTGAAGTGAATGTAGTTATTTGGCTTGGAAATAAGTGGTGTGGAAACAAGTGGGTGGTCTCTACTTTTTTGTTTGTGATATTCAAAGATGTAACCAATTCCTTTTTTATAAAAATGAATAATGAATGATATTTTACTTGAAAGAAAAAAATATTAAAGACTCACAAGTCTAACACATCTTTAACAAATTTTATAATATTGTAAAAAATTCTTTAAAAATTTAAATTTTATATTTTCCCAAAAATACTAAGCATGTTTTTACCATTTTTATTTTTAATTCTACATACAACTTGTATACAAATATTTGTTCTTAACATTTTAAAGAGAAACCTCAAAGATTTCAATATCAAATAAAAACAAAGATTTCAAAGATCAACTAAAAACACAAGAAAAAGCAACCATGCAACATTTCTGAAACCATATTCAAACTCAGATATTAAAACCTCTGAAACCATATTCAAACTCAAATATTAAAACCAAACTAAAAAACAGATTGGATCAATCATGCAAAATTTCCAAATCCCTTAAAGACTTAGAAAGTAGCTTCTCATGTTAAATAAAATGCATCTTTTTAATTGATTGGTAAAAATGTCATAATGAACTAACAAGAATTGCAATCTGTACCAATTGTAATTACTTTTGGTTTTCAATAATTTTTTAGTTGTAATTTAATAGACCGATGTCAATATGTGAATGGAGATTGAAGTAATGTTAGTAATGGTTCATAAAAATCCAATACGAAAAAATTAGGCTACACACAGGTAACAATGCTGCACAACTCCTACCACTATTAGCATCCCTCCCCTAGAATATTAATGGAGTCACAAAACACATTACAAGCACTGGTTTAAATATTTTTAAGTTTATCAATATTTTGTTTAAAATCTATAGAGACAGAACTCATAAAGTTACAGATGGAATTATGTTTGAACCAGAGTCGATATCTCTCCACAGTGATAAATTATTTGAAGCGAAGGTAGACAAACGGATTTCATTTGGAACTATTAACTTCCAAGCTATCTACTTTTCAAAGTAAAGCTTGGATTTGGGCTTCCCTTAAAAAGTAAAGTCTCCTCAGTACGATTTGGGGATTCTCAGGCTGCAATATGCTTGTGGTTAATAGTTTACAGCCCACACACATAAACTACAATAAAAAAAAATTCCTGTGCAGATTGGAGCATTCATTTTTATTTTTATTTTAAATGCATCAAACCTGATAGGATGCACTCATAACCTTAACATTTCGGAGTGGCGCTGCAGAAGAGTAGTGAACCCGTAACCCACAGGTCCCAGGATCGAAACCTGGCCTCTGATACACCCAGTAACAATTCCTTTAGATTTTAGGTGATTTTAGGCTAAAATTTCAGTACCTTCAGCACTGTACACCTGAGGAGAAGGGCATCAACTGATCCCATTTGCCGGCTATGGACGCTTTGTCTGTGTGTAAATAGATTCTTCTGCTGCAACTGGAGCATTTAAAAAAATTATACAATTGAGATTAGATAAAGGGGCTGAAGCATAAAGAAGAAATTGGTTATGCAATAAACCTATAAGACTAAAAGAAGAGGCAGACGAAAAACAAATTTAAAGAGCCAGATGGTGGTCTGATCAAAGGGCTGAAACATTAAAAAAAAACTTTTCATAAAGTCTAGATATAAGATGAAGTAAAGAAGCAGATGGAGAACAAATTTAAAGAACCGGACGGTGGTGTGAAAACACACCATTGACAGCGATAAGCAAGGGCATTACGAATATATATTTATGCCCTCTCCCCACGGATGCGGCGAGCAAGCTGGATATCTTTGGGCATTATTGTAACCCTCTTCGCATGAATGGCGCACAGATTGGTATCTTCAAAAAGACCAACAAGATATGCCTCTGCTGCTTCTTGCAGTGCAGCCACTGCTGACGACTGGAATCTCAAGTCCGTCTTGAAGTCCTGAGCAATCTCCCTCACGAGCCTCTGGAAGGGAAGCTTTCTTATTAGCAGCTCGGTGCTCTTCTGGTATTTTCGGATTTCACGGAGGGCAACAGTTCCGGGCCTGAACCTGTGAGGCTTCTTCACTCCACCGGTGGCAGGTGCAGATTTTCTAGCAGCCTTGGTTGCCAGCTGCTTCCGTGGTGCCTTCCCCCCTGTTGATTTACGGGCAGTCTGCTTCGTTCGAGCCATCTCTCCGCTTCTATCTCCTTCCGAATCCCTTTTCTTGGAGCTATTTTGCTCAAATCTGCACTGCAAATTCAACAAACCCTGAACAACGATTAAAGCCTTTACAAGCCACCATTACCCCTTTTAATCACCTTGAAATATTTGATTTCTCCTTCACATCTCATCTCCACCGTCCTTTCTTTATCCTTAATCAACGGTCTACATTTAAATCCTCTTCAACCTTCTCTCACGCGACGCGGATCGCTAACATTGCCTAAAACCCTCACATTCATTCTTCAAGGATTAGCACTACGTTGCCATTATCATAATTCATGGGCTCTATTGCAAAATTATTTTTAGCCACTCTAAATTCTTTAAGCAAGAACCTTAATAGCTTGGTAACCTAGAATACCACCAAGTGGTTTGATGTTAACAAAGGCGAGATGGGTAATATTTAGGGTTATGTACATTCAAATAGTGGGTGAATTTGATGTAATAGATGTCTCACTCACTACGCCTTAGTTTTGGACTCATATTTGAATGTTTTAAGTTGCCTATAGTGATTAGTGACTTTTTTGGGTTGGGTTGGGGAAGGACAAATTTATTACATCAAGATAATTGGGAACTAATGAAAATAAATGTAATTCCCAAATAAATCACGTCGTGCAAGTACTTCATCGATTACATGCCTATAGAGGCCACTAACGTATCATCCATATCCTAGCAAAAAAACTTTCCATAACCCACACCTTGAGGAACCATGCTAGCATTATCATATATTGTGGATCTGTAATAGTACCCTTGTGGTTTTTCCTTGCATTAAGATTTCTTAGTTACATAGACCACCTAGTTGTATCTATGTGAGTGGGTTGAGTTCTTTGACCGTGCATACAATTGTATCCTTTCTTAAGCATATTTATATCTCAATATGTGGGTTTATCTATAACAACTCCCCCATTTTATTTCATCCTAGACCCCATAAAAGGGTTTTATCTAAAAGTTGTTAAAATACCTTAAAGAATTTACCAAATATGATGATATTAAGAAACATGTGTGATAATATCGATTTGCATTACACTTAGTTTTGATGCCTAATCACATATCGTAATATTCATGGCCACTCATACCCACCCACAACTTTGGACATCCAAGCTCCTCAAGCTCAGCCAATTACTCAAGCCACCAACAACTCTAAGGGAGGATGGGTTTATGTAGTTTATAAGAACTCTTGAAACATTGATAAAGTAGTTACAACCCAAAAGGATGTGGTTAGCTTAACAACTCAACAGCCTTTATTTTGTCGATGCTTTATAAGCTCATGGCATTGGTTGTTGGAAAGGAGGTGATTCACCCTTCCCATAACTTCTTCTCAAGGGGTTGGTAGGAATCCTCATTCTCTACCTCGCTTTTTGAATTCTCAAAATTTTCAAACCACGAGTAATCTAAAAAAATACCAAGTCTCACGCTCTAGAAGATTGATTATATTCATCAGCAATTAAAGTTGCAACGACTTCGAATTCTTACCAAGTTTTATTTGGGTTGGGTGATAGGTGGTGAATATAATATAGACTATAATTATGTAGAATGTGTTTTCACTAAGAGATTGTCTCACATACCATTGTTTGTGGATTCCTCGTCTTTGTTACGAATAAGTTTGCACTATGTACCCTAACACATTCCTAGATCCTAGCAACTCCTTCTCACTTTGTGGCTTTTGTATGTTTCTCTACTACACTCCTCTCCGAATTCCAAATCCCTATCACTTCTCACAAGGTCGTCTGATTTATTTGCTTCACACTTGGATCCATCTCCCTATGACTTCATGTGGCATGCTTCACAGTTATCTTCATATTCTAGGTCCCTACCACTTCACACTTTGATCCATCTCCATGTCACTTCACGTGGCTTATTTCACACTTTGTCTCAACACATTAATTCTTCGAGCGATTCTCTTTCCAAGGCATGAATGCCTTGCAATGTATAACCCTTCCTGGTTTGCAATCATGGGTATAAATCATCCATAAATACTCATTACCCAGTCTTTGTTGCCCTGATATGTTACCTTATGTGAAATTCCCCTTCCCCTGCTCTTTATTTTGGTGGCTTACTCTAGATTCAAGGATTGTCATTGTCTTTAGCAAATAGCAGAGTTTTTTCTGTAAAATACTCGGTTTTAGGCTCGAAATGATGCCTTCTATTCTACATTGGATGAAACTTACCATTGGTACAGTTTCTTTCATGTTAGCTCTCATCCAATTTTTCATGTCTTGGTTTCAACAAACTTGGTTACAGTGTTTATTTAGGTGATATGACAAGGTTTCAACATAGTTTTTTGAGGTAAGCCCTAAGTTATGCCATCTAACCTGGCCGCTTTTGCATTTTGAATGATGGTGTGTAGAACTGGAATCAATGGTTGGATTTGTTGATTATGGCATCCATGTCGAGCTTTTGAATTATAGAGAACTTATCCTTTTCATTTGTTGCAGAGTAATTTTTATTTGTTGCAAATTGCAGTGAACTTATCCTAGTAAACATGTGCATCTATCCATTTAAGTATGTAGTTACTTTGAGAAGCCCTAAGCTATGCCAAGCCATCTTAGTGCTTTTTCCATTTTCATTTGCTAATTCCCTTGAAAAATCACTAATGAGATTTGGTATTTTAAGATGTCCATGGTCGAATCACAATGATTTGTGGCTTAGCATGAGATGCATTAAAACACATTAATGAAGTAAATTTGGAAATATTTTATGAAAATATGTCATTATGTGCCATTACTTCTACATAATGTTTTTTAGTGTGTTGGAGCAGAGTCCCGCAGCTACAGAAGAAGCTGCCATTTTGGCGGATAGATAGTTTGGCGAAGACGGAGAGATAAGGTAAAGCTACGACGTCGTAGCATGTTTCTAGCTGCAGAGCAGAGCCGGAAACCGTGACTGTTGGGATAGAGAAGTCAAGGAAGACGACAGTACCTGAGCAGCTGAGAAGAGAGAGCTCAACCACTGCATTGAAGGCAGCGGCGAAGACAGGAGGGCTCAACTACCTTCATAAAGGAAAAGGAGCAACGAGGCCGAGGTATTGAAGGCGAAGGACAGAAGATGGGAAGCGGTGCATAGTACCCATGGTCAGCGCCGGGAAGCATGGAAGACTGCAGAGAGCAGTGATGTGACGGAAAGCGGCTACCCCAAGTACAGATATGCCGACTGTCACTAATTAGGGTTTTGGGTTACTGTTGGGACAGGCCCACAGTGTTGTAATGGCGAGACCTTCAGGCCGCCTATAAAGGGATATATTTTGTATTGTAAAAGGTTGGAATTTTGGGCATTTTGAGCCATCCAGCTAGTCAGATTATTGGTAGCTATTCAGACATCAGAGAGTCTAAGAGTCCAGTAGTTTGTTAGCTCACTGTATTTTGTATTGTAACAATCCGCAGGGATTGATAGAGAGAGAGAGAGAGAGAGAGAGAGCGAGAGAGCGAGAGTATATTGTAAGAAGGCAATATAGAGAAGAGATCTAAGAGAGAAGGGCTCCAGGCTGTGTGCGGAGTTACCCAGAAGATCTCTAGCTGCATATGCGGTGCAGCAGAACTGTGTACCTCTCTCAAGTTATAATATAGAAACACAGTTCTGTGGATGTAGCTTCTACCCTGGAAGTGAACCACGTAAAATCAGAGTGTTATGTGATTGATTCATGTGATTGTATTTGCTTGTTATATCTGTCATTCATTACATGAACTTTGCTTATAGTAAATGTATGTATGTGTTATTCAATTCACAGCATAGTAAAGCGATAAATGCAAGTTGAAGTCTTTAGGTATTCTGTATAAGATTTTGTCTAAGTTTCACTCAAGACAGTTAAGAGTCATAGTATAAAACAGCCTTGTGTATTGAGTCCTGTAATTTGAACACCGGTAAGCTAAGTACGCTGAGTCGCAGCGGTAGGATATCGCAAGGAGGCGATATCGCACCATCAGAGGAGTTGTGGTGCGCGGTACCACAGTTTGAGGATTCGAGCGTAGGAGAGAGTTACATGTTGCCCAGGACGCGGCGATGCGATAAGGCCTAGAGTCATCGCGAGTAAGAGGAAACTGCGCATCGTAGAGAGAGACATCTCGCGGGCTAAGAAGAGCTGCGAGACGCAAACAGGACACCATACAGAACCTGGTCGAGACACTTGAGTCTTTGGCCAACCCATTAGGATCACTTCGGGTGAGACTTCAGGCTGCTCCACGGTCTGTTGCCGAAAGGGCCAGTGAGCTAGGGGTGTTGTTGGTACATGATAGTAAACCTGGGTCTACCCAGCAAACCAACAAATGGTTCCATTGCCGGTTTTGAACAAACTGAGCACTGATGTTCTGGTGGCGTCCTACTAGAGATGAACTCAACGAGTGGGTTTGGTCTAAGGAGAAAGAGTTTTTCGAACACGAGAACAAGAGTCCTAGACTGAGTACAGAGGACTGGTTACAAAAACATATCGTTACAGACCTGCATGCGATATTTTTTGCGACCTTTGGAAACGAGCTTTACGACTGGTTATCAAAGTTGACTAATATGAGCATATTCAAGAAGAAAAGAAACATTGTCTGGACACCGGAGCTGATTCAGACTGTGAAGAACCTTGATAATCCCATTACGAGGATAGTAGACTTCTGGCTTGCGAGTGTGCTAGAAGGCTTCGTCACAGAGTTTGCAGTTGAACAGAGAAAAAGCTTCAGCGAGGCTGAGCGGTACTTCTTCAAAGGATATCGCGGTAAGTACCTCAAATCTTTAAACTTGTCTATTAAGATGTTATTACATGAAAAAGGAACAATGGATCTAGTTTCAGATGAATAAGTAAAGATAGTAATGTCACAAGAGTTTGAAAGTGATTTTGATGACATTGGATGTACACGCAGTGGAAAGAAATACAAAGTAGATTTCAGCTCTCCCATATTTGAAGACAGTTCAAATAATACTAGACAACAGAGTCACAGTACCACAGAAAGAACCGAAGGGGGTATCCCTTACCACCCTTATACCCCACAGAAACATATCGGGACTCAGAACAATCCCGTAGGAACTCCATCTAGTAGCTCCCAGACAATACACACTACCGCTACATCACCTCCACCTACACCACCAAGTGGTAGTAACACAACAAATCAACATCCACCACGTAGAAATAGAATGGGGGATGATATGAAGCTACCTATCTTTAAGGGTACAGGGGCAGAGGACCCAGAGCAACATTGGTTTCTATGTGAAGCCGTGTGGACCATTAAAGCAATCAATGATGATAATAGTAAACTTGTACAGTTGGTCACCACACTGAGAGAACGAGCCTTAACATGGTATATGAAGTATACCTCAGCGGTACCCAGAACCCTTGTCTAGGTCAGGACCGCCATGATTAAAGAGTTTAAGAAACCTAAGTCTGAGTCACAGTGCATTACAGAGCTCAAAGACATCAAACAGTTACCTACAGAGTCAGTGTGGGACTTCGATCATAAATTTAAAGCCCTTATAGACCAAGTCAGCTTTGAGTTTGCACCGGAGCAGCATAAGGAATGGTTTATTGCATCACTGCTCCCTCACATTAGACTACCATTAATGCAACAGAAACTCCAGACGCAGGACGACGCGTTGGAGATGGCGATGAAACTAGAGGCTTCACCTCTAACTGAAACCAACACAGGTATGACAAATCTGCAAAACCAGTTGGCTAACCTCACGATACAGATGCATGAGCTTAAGAAAGGGAAAGAGGTTGCGCAAGACATATGGTGTGTAAAGTGTAAAGCACAAGGCCATACTAAAGATAATTGTCCAGTATTTGTAGAATATATAGCAACCGGGGCTCCTAACCCCTTACCACAGACCCACGGGCCGTGGTGTGAAATATGCAAAACAAGAGGACACCTACCTCACCAGTGCCCTTTACTTCAGAAGTACGTACAGACACCTAAGAACCTATACTGCGTCTTCTGCAAGTCCGTAGGCCATGATGAACACGATTGCCGAGCCTATGATCTCATGGTCGAGAGCAAGCAAGACTTGTACAGAGTTCAATCAGAAACACAGGGTCTAGCAGCAGGACCATGGTATGATCAGGCTCATGTTGGCCATGGAGGAGGATTCAGAGGACGAGGAGGATTCAGAGGCTTTGGTCGGGGAGAAGGATTTGGCCGTGGTCGCGGACCATTCACTTGTTACAACTGTTGAGTTCTAGGACATTATGCTAGGGATTGTCATAGCCCTACCACCACATGTAACTATTGTAAATCTTACGATCACGCTATAGAAGACTGTCCTACCTTGATAGCTAAGATCAGAGGACCTAAGCCAGCAGTACACCAGAACATCCAGCTTATTGCTGCTGAGCAGGAAGAACCAGAACCAAGAGTCAACATTGTGACTCGCAGTGGTGCTTCCACCAATGAGACATCGCAGGTTACTGAAAAGACCAT
>LPNX010700061.1:35625-89412 GCA_001517045.1 Pseudotsuga menziesii | reverse complement strand
TAACAAAGCAACACCACTTGACCTACAGAAGAATAAATAGACATTTCAGGAAGCTAAGACTTTCTTTGATGACCCTATGCAATCAGGATCGTAGGTACCGCCATCTAGGGGCGTACCGCAGCAAGCACCTTGTGGCGTTAGCCCTGTACAGATATCGCAGGCTACCACATCGGGCACATGCGACGAGGACGAGTTGACAGGAAGTGTACAATCCTTCCTGTGGAGCTATTTAAAACTCGTGAGAAATGAGCAAGCTATCGGAGAACTTCAGCGCATCATAGATCAGTGTCAACCATCTTCTTCCGTGAGCAGTGCACATCGTGTTGTTCATAATATTATGGGACGTACAAGAACATGAAGAGAGATGCGACTCACAGCACAGGGTGGAGAATTTGAAATGGACGAGGTGATCCTAGATCTAGGATCAGAGGTAAATGTTCTGACTAAGCAGACATGGGAACAAATGGGTAGCCCTAAGTTAGTCAGATCACCTATCCATCTACGATTAGCTAATCAACAGTGTGTATCACCCCTGGGTCGATTATCGCAGGTACCAGTTGACATTGAAGGAGTTCGCAGCTCTGCGGACTTTGAAGTTATAGAAATCATTGGCGATAGTAGACCATATCCAGCACTGCTAGGCATTGATTGGGCGATCGGTAACATGGCCGTTATCGACTTAAAGAGAAGACAAATGACCTTTGAGGACGCACAGATTTGGGTCATTGCACCGTTAGATCCTCTTCAGGGTCCTAGATACATTGAACCTATCCGAGCAGAGGAAGAGGCACGTAACATGGACAGTCTCTATTAGATGACTGCGAACCAGAGCGACTACATCAATCCAACCGCAGAAGGGAACATTAGTTGGCGATGTGACAACTCATGCGCATCGGATTCGGATATTGGTCTAGAGAACTGGCAGAACAGACTTTACGAAGTCTCAGCGCGTAGATGTGCGTACATGACTAAGTCACTGCGATGGATTGGCGCAGAGATTAACAAGATTCCATCATTTCATGGTCTAACAGATATCCAGGAATTTCTCACGCAGTATGAACAACAAATTTCTCACGAGCAGAGGATCGCAGCTATGGACCTTGTAGTACGAGCCACACCTACAAGATGGTGGTATGCACATAAAGAGAATATCGCATCATGGGATGATCTTAAGAGATTGATGGCGATCAGATTCTCTACCGACAGAGAGTATGTCCAGCAGAGATACACAGGAGAAAGTGACCCCAGGTCAAATATTCAGACATGTGAACAGGATTGGTCGGACATTCCTGAGGATGAATGGGTTCACCGATTCATTCACACTTTGGACACAGTTCCACGGAACTGGTACACAGAGACTGAATTGCGCAAGGGAACGACTACATGGCCACTTGTAATAGGCAGCTTTCTACTTACCTTCGCTTTTGAATATGAGTATCCAAATGTTGATCAGGCCCTAGATGTAACAAAGGTTAAGATATTTGAGGATTGCACCCTATCAGTACATACTCAACCTGAGTGGGCCATCCAGTTAGAAGATGCGCTCGAGTGCTATAACTTCGAAGCAGAACCAGAGGATGAGGATGAGGATCCTCGCAACATCAACATTCCGGAGTTAGAAGGGACTCGCGATGTTGATGGACCAAAGCTACAGATTCCAGCAATCATAGAGCCGATCAAGATTAAAAAGATCAATATTGGCACAGACACATAACCAAAGTTTGACTCTATTGGAGACTATTGGACCGATGAAACAGTTGGACAGATTGCAGACTTGCTACATGACTATCAGGACCTATTTCCCACCAAGTTCACAGAGATGAAGGGAATAGTCGGAGACATGGGAGTAATGAGGATACCATTGAAAGAGGATGCTAGACCAGTCAAGCAGTGTCCATATAGATTAAATCCACGCTACAAAGAAAAATTTAAGGATGAGATCGATAAGATGCTAGCAGCAGGCATCATTGAGCCCGTAGAAGAGAGCGAATGGGTTAGTCCCATGGTCGTGCAAGAGAAGAAAACTAAAGGAGACATCAGGATCTGTGTCAACTTGCGTAAACTCAATGACGCATCGTTTCATGATCCATTTTCGACACCTTTCACTGATGAAGTACTAGACAATGTGGGAGGACAGGAGGTCTACTCCTTCACTGATGGCTTTTCAGGCTATCACCAGATCAGAATCCACCCGGAAGATCGACATAAGACCACTTTTGCAACAGAATGGGACTCATTCCAGTACACGGTAATGCCCTTTGGTCTTAAGAATGCACCAGCTATCTTTTCTAGAGTAGTAGTTGTTGTATTTAAAGAATACATCCATAAATTCCTAGAAGTTTATTTTGATGATTGGATTGTATTTGGATTAACTGACAAGCACATAGGAGATTTAAGACTGATGTTAGAGAAATGTAGGCAGTACCATATTTCTCTAAACTTGAAAAAATGTATATTCTATGCGCCATTCGGTATTTTGTTGGGTCACATTGTCTGCAGGCAAGGCTTGATGTTAGATCCCACAAAGATTGCCATCATTGTAAATCTTCCAGCACCCAACTCAGTCAAACAATTGAGAACAGTACTTGGTCATACCGGGTACTACAGAAAATTCATCAAGGGATACGCAAAGATTACAGCACCGATGGAAAAACTGTTAAAGAAAGATGTAAAATTCCTATGGAATTAGGAATGCCAACAGAGTCTAAACACACTTAAAGAGAAGATGGTTACAACACCCATCTTAGTATTTCCAGACTGGACTAAGCCGTTTCATGTACATGTGGATGCATCTGGCATCGCACTAGGGGTTGTTTTAACGCAACCAGGAGAAGGAGGTATCGATCATCCTATCGCATACTCCAGCAGAAAGCTATCGACAGCAGAAAAGAACTACACCACGACAGAAAGAGAAGGCTTAGCTATGGTGTACGCGCTACAGAAGTTCAGGAACTAGCTGTTGGGTGCCTCGTTCAAGATGTTTACTAACCATTCCACATTGAAGTATTTGGTCAATAAACTAGTGTTAGGGGGAAGAATCTGTAGATGGTTACTCCTATTTCAGGAGTATGATTTTGAAATCATTGTCAAACCAGGAAGATTGAACGCCGGACCTGATCATCTATCGCGAATAGACTCAGGAGAAGAGCCAAGTAATCTAGAGGACAATTTGCCAGATGCGCAGTTGTTCTCTATCCATATCGCAGATGAGTACTATGCTGATATCATTCACTTTCTCACCACAGGAAGGGCACCTGAGGAGTTTACCAAGCATCAAAAGAGGTAGTTGGTTGTTATAGCAGCAGACTTCACCCTAATCGCATGACAGTTATATAAGTTAGGTCCAGATGAAGTCCTGCGCAGATGTGTGATGCCGCATGAAAAAGAGGCTATTATCAGAGAAGCACATTCAGGTACCGTAGGAGGTCATTTCGCAGGAAAGCCGACTGCGCAAAAAATCCTGACCGCAGGATTATGGTGGCCTACGTTACACAAAGACACTAAGGACTTTTGCAGATGCTGCGATATCTACCAGAGGGTAGGAAAACCTTCACGATGAGATGAAATGCCATTGCGACCGCAGATTACGTTGCGCACATTTCACAAATGGGCTATAGACTTTGTGGGTCCTATCAACCCTCCAGGAAAATGAACTGGTGCAAGATATATCATCACTGGAACAGAGTACCTCACCAGGTGGGCAGAGGCCAAACCAGTAAGAAACTGTGATGCTGCTACAGCCGCACAGTTCATCTTTGAAAACATAATCACTAGATTTGGATGCCCAGTAATTTTGATGAGCAATCAAGGCACACACTTCTTGAATCGCACCATTGAGGCCTTGACGGAAGAATTCCAAACACAGCACCATAAGAGCACTCCCTACCACCCACAAGCTAATGGTACGGTGGAGGCCTTTAACAAGATTTTAGAAAACGCTCTTACTAAGATCTGCAACAGCCAAAGGAATGATTGGGACCTTAGAGTTAACGTTGTATTATGGGCATACATGACTACATGCAAGAAAATTACAGGACACACACCTTTCAGCTTGGTGTATGGACAGGAGGTTGTTATGCCTATGGAGTATATCCTTCCCAGTTTAAGAATTGCTCAGATCACTGGAATGACTGATATAGACATGGTGTAGGAAAGGCTAGCACAACTACTTGCCTTAGAGGAAGACAGATTCATCGTCGGATTCCATCAGAAAGTGCAGAAGGCACGAGAAAAGGCTTGGCATGACAGACACATTAAGAGTAAGACTCTTCAGATCGGAGACCTAGTACTCCTCTATGACAGTAAATTTATTAAGTTTCCAGGGAAGTTCAAAATGCATTGGTTGGGGCAATATCAAATACAGCAAGTCACAGAGGGAGGAGCCGTTCAGCTTAGCAAACTGAATGGGGAGCTTCTTCCCACGATGATCAATGGCAGTAGGATTAAGCTCTATAGTGACATCCACTCCACCTCTCAGCCCTAAATCAGAGTTGCAGACGGTACAGATGTCCAGTGTAGTTGAAAGGAGGCATCGCACCGGGAATTAGTCTACACCGGTAGGTATTCTAAGTATCAGGAATCGCATAAGGACGGTTCATTTTGCGCAAGTCAAAAAAAAAAAACCGCTTAAGTTTGTCTTGAGCAAGTGATGCGGTGTGGCATCACAGCAGCGCGATGTTTCTCCGTGCCACATACCCAGTTTTTGCAACGAGACAGATGGCTAGTCAAGTCGCCTTCTGACAGGTAGTTAATGAAGAAATGACCGGTATACCTTACCGTAGATTTGGCAACAGCATAATAAATTTTTCCAGATTTGGCAAATCTTCGACGAGACCGGCGCCTGCATACACACACTTCGAGGGAAATTGATCGGATTTCAGCATTTATTGAGGATCATAATGATGGGTGAGGTCTCGTCCAAGCAATTAATACGACCGACGGGTTCAGTCTAGATGACCGTTGCGTCCGGGATTGTCGCTTTCGGCATAAAAGCAGAAATTATTCATTCGGGAGGGTTACATTTGCAAAGATCCGAGAGCTATAGAGTGCATTGTTAAGTTTTCCCTATGCAGAGCTAATTTCGTTACAGAGTGCTGTGATTTACATAGTTTGCAGCCATTGCCCGCCCAAAGTATAACACCCAGTGGGTTCTGTCTGAGGAGGAACCCATAGAAGCGATTTTGGAAAGGTTCAAGCGTGGAGGCCTTATGTCTGCTATGACGACGCCGTCTAAGGGTGTCACGCCAAGTTCATCACAGACCGAACAGCTGCCAAGGATGAGGAGCCAAACTCACTTAAGAGAAGAATCCAGTTCGGAGCTGGACGAAGAAGTTCATAATGCAACAGACTACATCATACCACAAGTTGACGGTGCACTAGAGGTAAAAATTCCCAAGCGTGGTAAGTTTCATGTTCCTATACCACAGATTGATTCTAGAGTAAAGGAATATGGAGATCTATTAGGATATGCCGCTGTTGTTAAATTTGTAGATTATAACCTGGGCAATAGTAAGACATATCCTCAGTTCTGGCCGGACCAGTATCTTATGATCCAGAAGAACCCAAGGACAGGTGCATATGAATATGTTCCCATGGAACATGTCCAGATTCTTGAGCGCTCAGGCCTGCTCAATCTGTTAAGAATATCACATTTTGGATGTGGCGCAGAGGTTAATGTTGTGGTGCGCATCCTACTTTCATGCGTACATGGGGGTTACCTCTGGCTTGGTAACAAGGTCGACTTGAACATCGACCTGATACACCACATTACCAGGCTGTCCAAGACTGGTCAAGACCTGAAGACAAATATAACAGGAAATACCAAGGATTCCAAGCTATCACCAGCCCTAGTCACCAAGTATAAACTGCAGAGAGGAGGTCAGGCTTACGACATCGCAAGCTTAACATACAATACACTCAAATTTACAGCTAGTCTACTTGCATGCAGACTGTTAACCAAGGTTCACCCAAAGGAAGTCACAGGATCAGTAATTAACCTGGCCATACAAGTTGCAGAGGGGGAACAATTCAATTGGTCTTTATTTTTGTTAAATATGTTTCAGCAAGATTTTTTGCAAGCTCGGGATGAGGCAACCCACCCATTCCATTTCTCGTGGTTGCTGATACTCTGTGCATTCGTCGGGTGGAAGGGGCCGCCCCATACCCAATTTCGATAGCTAGCGAGTGGAGAGCCCAGAGGTACACGCTACACAAACTTATGGGAGATTAGCAGCCCAGCCAAGAAAAAGGTCAATGCGATAGTATTCTATGAATACTATAGGCTGCTGAGGAACGTCCTCCAAGAAACACCACGGATCAACAAGGAGATCGTGGACATATATGATGATCGGCTTGATTTTATGGTGGACCGCCATAGAATTTATTTGAGGCCAAAAAGGGTTAAAAGGGACGATTGGGCCAATGGTTGGTTCAGGATGACAGTGAAGGATTTCGAGGACGTCATCAAAGACTTTGGTGACGACTGGAAGCAATCATTAGAAGACACCACACCCCTACCAACAGGTACCGCAAAGACAGACCCATTGGACAAAGGCAAAGACAAAGTGGAGACCCAGACGCAAGATATAGCACAAGTGCCACTACTAGGAGAAAAGAGGAAAGATTCACAGCAAGTGCCACCAGAGGCACAGACGACAAAGGATGGAGAAGAAGAGACACCAGACGCACAGAAGAAGAAAAAGCACAAAGCCACAAAACCACCTTCGAAGACTGCACTGATAGAGGATGATTATGAATTCATTGCAACAAGAATGCATGACACGTTGAAGGACTCATTTGAGGCGATGCAGACATCGCAGGAAAAGATACAGAGCGCGGTAGAAAAGCAGCTTCTGGACTTAAAATCAATTACTGAGAAGACTGCCATGATACAGGTTCCGTCGGTAAAGGCGACCACGGGAGAAAGTTCAACACAGTCAATTTCCCGCGAGGAAATCTTGGCAACGGATCGCATCAATACAGTCTTGATACCACCAGGGAGCATCCGATTCCCTGCGTCAATGATGAATGCACCGGTATAGATTAGGCAACCTATCGAGGTTAACCTCGCAGAGTTCCACATTGATCAGTTACAGATGATCCAGTAGCAGCTAAGCGCAGAGCTTAGAGGTAGAGAGCTCGCGACTTATAAACAAAACACACAGCTGAAACAAGAGAATGCAGCACTTGCCACCAGCTATCAGAAAAAGGAAGACGAGTTAAGAACATATGAAGATAGAGAACATAATCTCTCTCAAGTCTTACAGAGTATCACATTGGAGTTACCCCAATGTAATATTGAGTTCGCCTTGCCTCTCCCGCAGAAGGTAAGAAGAGTTGCAGACAGAGCAAAGGCTCTGGAGGAAAAAGTAACCAGGATGGAAGAAACAGTGGCCAAGATGGAGGAAGACCACAATACGCAGATTGCTGAGCTTGAGGCTAGACCACTGGGCACCCCCCAGGTGGACAAGGAATCCAGAGTAGATGCCTTTCGACTCACTTCCGCGGAGATGAAATCTCGCATAGACGATGCAATGTCGGTGCTAGCTGATGCGACGCACACATGGTCGAAGTTAGATGAGCCTCCCGAGAAAGTAGAAATCCAACAAAGTATTCAGCAAATAGAGAATACCACAGCAGCAATGAAGGAAGAAATCAAGAGCTTAGCAGCTCTTCAGAAGATGAGAAAGACGACGGAGATGAACTGCTTGCAGCAGGAAGCGCAGTGGTTGAGAGCAAAGGAGATACACATCAATAACCTGCTTCAATCATATCAGGAACAAATCACAGAGCTAGTCGATGCGGTTGAGCAGAAAGTTGGGGAGTTCACTGCCACCAGAAATGAAATTGATGCAGTAGAAGACTCCAGTATTAGTCAAGCTATGCTTGACTCGGCACAAGAGCGTGTCGCAGCCATGCAGAAAGAAGTCGCAGGACTTCGGGACAAGCTTCACCGCACTTCGCAAGAAGCCAAGGAGAAGCTACAGCAGGAGAAGCCCGTTGGTAGGGGCTGGGGGACGAGCCACAAGTAAGCGTTAGGGGACTGTTGGAGCAGAGTTCCGCAGCTACAGAAGAAGCTGCCATTTTGGCGGATAGATAGTTTGGCGAAGATGAAGAGACAAGGTAAAGCTACGACGCCGTAGCATGTTTCTAGCTGCAGAGCAGAGCCGGAAACCGTGACTATTGGGACAGAGAAGTCAAGGAAGACGACAGTACCTGAGCGGCCGAGAAGAGAGAGCTCAACCATTGCATTGAAGGCAGTGGTGAAGACAGGAGGGCTTAGCTACCCTCATAAAGGAAAAGGAGCGATGAGGCCTAGGTATTGAAGGTGAAGGAAAGAAGACAGGAAGCGGTGCATAGTACCCATGGTCAGCGCCGGGAAGCATGGAAGACTGTAGAGAGCAGTGGTGTGATGGAAAGCAGCTACCCCAAGTACAGATATGCCGACTGTCACTAATTAGGGTTTTGGGTTACTGTTGGGACAGGCCCACAGTGTTGTAATGGCGAGACCTTCGGGCCGCCTATAAAGGGATATATTTTGTATTGTAAAAGGTTGGCATTTTGGGCATTTTGAGCCATCCAACTAGTCAGATTATTGGTAGTTATTCAGACATCAGAGAGTCTGAGAGTCCAGTAGTCTGTTAGCTCACTGTATTTTGTATTGTAACAATCCACAGGGATTGATAGGGAGAGAGAGAGAGAGAGAGAGAGAGAGAGAGAGAGCGAGAGTATATTGTAAGAAGGCAATATAGAGAATAGATCTAAGAGAGAAGGGCTCCAGGCTGTGTGCGGAGTTACCCAGAAGATCTCTAGCTGCATATGCGGTGCAGCAGAACTGTGTACCTCTCTCAAGTTATAATATAGAAACACAGTTCTGTGGATGTAGCTTCTACCCTGGAAGTGAACCACGTAAAATCAGAGTGTTATGTGATTGATTCATGTGATTGTATTTGCTTGTTATATCTGTCATTCATTACATGAACTTTGCTTACAGTAAATGTATGTATGTGTTATTCAGTTCACAACATAGTAAAGGGATAAATGCAAGTTGAAGTCTTTAGGTATTCTATATAAGAGTTTGTCTAAGTTTCACTCAAGACAGTTAAGAGTCACAGTATAAAACAGCCTTGTGTATTGAGTCCTGTAAGTTGAACATCGGTAAGCTAAGTACGCTGAGTTGCAGCGGTAGGATATCGCAGGGAGGCGATATCGCACCATCAGAGGAGTTGTGGTGTGCGGTACCGTAGTTTGAGGATCGAGCGTAGGAGAGAGTTACGTGTCGCCCAGGACGCGGCGATGCGATAAGGCCTAGAGTCATCACGAGTAAGAGGAAACTGTGCATCGCAGAGAGAGACATCTCGTGGGCTAAGAGAGTTGCGAGACGCAAATAGGACGCCATACAGAACCTGGTCGAGACACTTGAGTCTTTGGCCAACCCATTAGGATCACTTTAGGTGAGACTTCAAGCCGCTCCGCGGTCTGTTGCCGAAAGGGCCAGTGAGCTAGGGGTGTTCTTGGTACATGATAGTAAACCCGGGTCTGCCCAGCAAACCAACATAGTGCCACCATTACATTTTTAGCTTCCCACGAGAAAAAATTGTTCAAGGAGTTTGGGATTCAGGTAGGTTGGTATACCTTTTAATGGCTAGACAACAGTGTTGGTCTGTCTCTTCCACACTCAACTTTCCTTCTCTTGTGATATTTGCAAAACATAAAATGCCAAAACAAGCAAGCAATATTTGAAGATTAAACTACATTGTGAGATATTTTGGGCGTCATTGTTATTTCAAAAAATTAAAAAGAAATCAATTATGAGTAGGTACATGCAGTTTAGGGCAAAATTGTTTTTAGCTTTTTATTCGAACATTGATTCCTTTTGTTCCAATTTGTTGCTAAAACCCTATTTAAGGTTCGATCCATCAATATTTCTTAATAATTGAAGATTGATCCTGTATACTTGAGCAACATAAATCTTTTATGCGGGTCACTAACACCCTTGACACTTTTAACTCAAGCTAATGTTAACAACTTGCCATAAGACTATAACACTCATATGGATCATAAACATCTTTTATAGCACGACATTGTAAAGTGCAAATTTGGGACTACTATGGACTTAGTTGTTGAAACAACCTTGGAAGGGGCCTGCAACTAGCAATGTGACGAACCACAAGCTTTGTTTAGCTCCATCAAGCTCTTGATTACCCCTGCATCTAGTACCTAAATTGTGGCTACCTCCAACTAACCTTGCCTTGAGCCCTATGCACTTGAAATATTCACCCTACTACGTTATAAATAATTCACAAGATCTCTCTTATGTCACATGAGTCTCACAAGTTCAAACTCAAAACAAGGGGCTCTCAGGCACAAGCTCTAATGCCATATGTTTGCTAAATTGGGGTACAAACTAGCTAAATGAAATAGAGACATAGAAAAGTAATAAAAGATACATATATGCAATTATACTTGTATACAAACAAAAATACTAATTCATTCTTGAACTTTGAATGCAACTTACAATGTCCTAATGGTGATGCTTTTAAATAGGAAAAGCCATTGCATAAATTAACTTTTACAATACCGATTTCCAATAATTGTGACCTTGTTGTTTTTTTTCCAATTGTTATGAAGTTGTTGTTATGCTTGTATCAATTTAAGCATGTAGTTTCTTTTAGAATCCCTAAACTATTCCAAGCTACCTAAGCGCTTTTGCCATATTTATTTGCCAATGCCTAAAAAAAATGCTACTGAGATTCGGTATTTTAATATGTCCAAGGTCGAATCACAATGATTTGTGGCTTAGAATGAGATGCCTTAGGACACTTTAATGAAGTAAATCTATTTTTATTTATTTATGAAATTATGATTTATGCGTCATTCCTTCTGCGTAATGGTCTTCAATGTTGCCTTCAGATTTTTAGCTTCTCACGAGAACAAATTGATCAAGGGGTTTGTAATGTCCCCAAATTTTGGTATTAGGTTGATACCCATGCGGTTCCTTGGGTAGGAGGAAATAATGTTGGCCTATGAATTTCCTAGTCAAAACAATTAATTAACTAGGAATACAATTTTATTATAGCTACGGGGATAAATTAAATTAAAGAGACTATTTATTATTTTTGTAATATTTAACTTGTATTAAATTAAATATGAGTTGGACATGTTAAAAGTGGCCATGAGGGTGCATAAGGAAAGAAATTTAGCCATATGAGTTGTCACTCAAAAGAGGAAACTAGAAGAAAGCAACATAAAGCAAGGGGGCAACAAAAATAAGGAAATTGGTAAAAGCAGGAAAAGCATGCCAGTTAAAAAAGCAGGAAAGTTATAGTTTTTAATAAAAAATTTGTTGCTGAGCTCACGTCTCTGTCTCACGCGAGCCTCCTCGTGCTAATCAAACCCTGCAGAGCATCGGCCCTAGCAACAGCCTCCTGTTGCTGCGTTCCCTGGCTCCATGGGTCCAGATGGGGGCCCCAAAGGCTCCTCGTCTCATCCACCAAAGTTGGTGGCCTTTCGGAAACTCATAGCAAGCTGCGAAAAACATAAATTGAATGAGACACAGCAAAAATTCATGAAAAAAGATGGATAGCATCCCTTTGGTTGCCCTTCCAACTGAAGAAACGTGCAGATCGGCTTTGAATCTGGAAGATAGGGGTCTCATTGGACAATTCACAGGCTTGTGGCCCTCTCCCAAGGTGGTAGATGCATGGGTGTGGAGGAATTGGAGACCGCTAGTAAAAGAAGGAATCAGAAGCTACTCTGTAGGCAAGGGATTCTTCACATTCGTGTTCGAAGAAGAAAAAGACAAAAGCCTCATATTCAAGAACATACCCTACTTTATGGGTCCCTGGGGTTTATATTTGAATAAATGGACCCCAGACTTCAACCCAACACAAGATGTGTCGTCGATTGTCTCGGTGTGGGTGTGCCTTCCCCATTTGCCATTGCACTGCTGGAACCCAAAGAATCTAGAGACCATTGGCAACACCCTCGAGAAATCCATAGATCGTGCAGAGAGAAAGGACCAATACTCCTGCGTAAGAATCTGTGTTGAGGTGGATCTGGATTTAGGGATACCATAAGCAATCAACTTAACGGTCTCAGATTGGTCACACATCCAAGAGCTAGGTTACGAACAACTCCCATTCAAATGCACGTACTTCCATAGCTACGGAAACTTTGTGAGATACTCCAAGAAGAAGGCTGAGGAAGAGGCTGAGAAAAACAAAGATCAATGGACCCAAGCACAAAAATCTGCCTCGGCAAGGACGAATAATAGGAAAAAAGGGAAAGAAATGTCGGCGGAATCTGATGTGCCAGAAGTAAGGTAGGAACAACAGAAGGGAAACAAAGATCATCCAAGGACAAAAGCAGAGGAAAATCCCTTTTAATCACTAAGGGTAACAAAATACAACACATAATCGGTTATGGAGTAGATCGAGCAGCAACCCCCTCCCCCAACAGCTGAGCAGGAAGTGATAGATGCACCCCATCAGGATCTCCAGTAGGGATCTTCTACTCGCCTTCCTACGCTGAGCTAGCAAGGAAAAAAACTCCCGAATCCTCAAGGTCATCGGAGGATGAGTCCTTTGAGAGTCCATCCAAAAAAGTTGGGAGGAAATACCGTAGGGAAGCCCAAGAGGAAGAAGCAGAGAGGAAAAAAATGCAGGGCATCCAAGCTACAATCGAAATGACGATGGGGAGAAACACCAGAACAAGACCTCCCAAGGGAGGTTCAACACACCCAAATCTCAGTAAATAATGTGGCTGGTCTCTTGGAATTGCAGAGGACTGGGGAACCCTTTGAAAGCTGAAGCAGTAAAAGACCTTCTGAAAATTGAAACCCTTGAGATCCTCATGCTCCAAGAGACTAAGATTGAAGGGGAATCCCTCCTTCAGATCAGTAGTACAAAGTGGAAGAAAAAGGCAGGGAAGGCTATCAACCCTAGAGGCACCTCTAGGGGTTTAGAAACTTTGTGGCAAGACGAGGAGTTTACTCTTGAAATCTCCCTTGAAACCCAACACTGGATCTACATTGAGCTCCATCATAACACAAGTAAGCTCACCCTTTCTATTTTCAATTTGTATGTCCTTATCCTTCAGATTGAAAAGAAATATTGTTGGCTAACTCTGGTAGAATTCATAGAAATCTACTCCCCTCAAAATATAATAATTGCGGGATATCTAAACCTGATTTTTGATCCTAAAGAAAAGAGGGGAGGGAACAACGAAAAGGATCAAATGCTCCCCCTGGATGAGGATCTCATGCAGTAGTGGGATCTACTAGATATCAAGCCAAAATGAGGTCTTTTTACTTGGATAAACAATAGAGTGGGGACAGACCATATAACAACCCGTCTTGATCGGTTCCTATTTCAAAGTTCTCTACTTGAAAAGAGGGTGATCTCCTCCAAAAATCTCCCAAAGTTGACTTCAGACCATAAATCCATTCTGCTCCAGCTGGAATAAGAAGAGAATTTGGGGCCCATACCCTTCAGATTCAGCCCTCTATGGATCGAAAAGGAAGGGTTCAAGGAAAAAGTAATATCAGCTTGGTCTACCCTAGTGAGAGGGTTCCCCTCCTTTGTGTGGGACCATAAACTAAAGGCCATGAAGGTAGCTCTAAAGGAATGGACCAAGAATCCCACTAAGAATCCAACTAGCCACAAAAAGGAGACTATCCATATTCTTGAAAATCTTCAAGTATACCTTGAAAGCAAAGACATTACGAGAGCAGATTTGGAAAAAGAACAGGCATCCCAAGCAAAATATTTTCTCTCTTTTTGGCAAGAAGAAGAGTTCTTGAGGCTGAAATCTCAAAGTTTGTGGTTAAAAGCAGGAGATCATAACACATCTTACTTTCATAGACAGTGCAGAGCGAGACTGTCCAAAAACCATATCTCTAAAATCACCACTTCAGACGGGATCCTGCACAAAGGTCATGAACAAATAAAGCTCGCAGCTGAAACTTATTATCAAAATTTGTTCAAAGGTAATAGAGAAGGAAACGAGGGTGCCTCCACAAAATTTCTCTCCCACATTCCTCTCCTGGTTAGAAAAGATGATAATTCATCTCTCTCAAATCAATTTACAAAGGAAAAAATCTGCAACATAGTATGGGCTATGGAACCTGACAAGGCCCCAGGGCCGGATGGATTCTCAATCCACTTTTACTGATAGTGCTGGGATATCGTTAAATCAGATTTCTTAAGAATGGAAAAATATTTTCAGTAGAAATCCAAGGTATGTGGCAGCACTAACTCCACCTTTCTTGCTGCGATCCCCAAAGAAGTGAACCCAAGCACCTTTGAAATATTCAGGCCAATCTCCCTTTGCAACTCATCCTACAAAATTCTGGCTAAACTACTGGCAAATAGAATCAAACCTTTTCTCAGGAAACTCATCTCTCCTCGCCAGGGAGGCTTCATCAAAGGGAGACACATCATAGACAATGTGATTCAAGTTCAAGAAGCCATTCACTCGAGCTACCACCAGAAGGATCAAGGAATGATAATAAAGCTTGATATGGCAAATGCATTCGACCAGGTAAAACACTCATTCCTTTTCAAAGTTCTCCCTCTTTCGGTTTCAACTCTAATTTTGTCAATTTGATCAAAGCATGCATTACAAATCCGTGGATAGCTCCATTGGTAAACAACAGACCAACCAATTATTTCCAAGCCACGAGGGGAATCAGGCAAGGCTGTCCCCTCTCTCCATTTTTGTACATAATAATGGCGGATGCATTAAGCAAAAAGCTAGCTGTAGAAAAGAAGGTTGGGACAATTCCAAGCATAAGGATAGTAAAAGGAATAGAGCCTATTAATCACGCACTCTTTGATGATGACTCTCTGCTCCTAGGGGGAGCTTCCATAAAGATAGCCAAAGCCTTCAGTGGAATTATCCAAGACTTTTGTAGTATAACTAGAGCTCTCATCAATAAAAGAAAGAGCGTTGTGTATGGCTGGAACACAAACCAGAAAGACATTCAACGAATTGCAAATTGTTTGGGCTTCTTGGGCTATGCCAGCTGGGAAAAAATTAAGTATCTCGGCCTTCCCCTTACGTTGGGGTATAACAAAGCTTTGTTGTCAGACGATGTGTTGAGCAAGCTGAGATAAAAAAATTAGGGCTTGGGGTGGCCAATGGCTTACCACAGCTGGAAAGCTTACGTTGGTGAAAGCAGTGCTCTCCTCACTACCAATTTACCAAGCTTCCTTTCTTCTAGCTCCAAAGTCGATAATGGATCATATCTCTAAGTTAATTCAAGACTTCTTATGGCAAGGAGGTAAAGGAAATGAAAAGAAATTCCACCTAGTTAAGTGGGACATTGTCAAGCTACCTCTGGCTGAAGGAGGACTTCAGATCCGAGATTAGCAAACCTGGCTCTTGGAGGAAAAATATTATGGAAATTACATACAGACAGTAAACATCCTATCAGCAGAATTCTAAGATTGAAATACATGAAAGGAGAACCCCTGCGCAATCTCCAAGATGTCAATTTTCTAAACGGAACTATTACGTGGAATTTATGCAAAAGAGGCTACGATTTCTTCCAAAAAAATCTCTTCAGAATTCCTAGCAAAAGCAATGAAACGTTGTTGTGGAAGGATACAATTATGGGAAATCCACCATTAGAAACCGTGGAGGGGATCAAAGGCATCCAAGACTGGATAAAACTGCGTGGGTTCTCAACATTGGCTGACATCTTGAGCTAGGAAGAAAACGAGTGATGGCACGACTAGGCACTTCCACGTATTCCAGAGCACATTGAAAATAAAAAATTGCAGCTCCTTAATGTGCTTTCTGATATGGCTCTCGTCCACCTGCAAGAGAAAGACCGATGGGGATGGGGGAAAATAGGCTCCTACACAGCAGCGCAAGGATTCTCATCTCAGCAAACAAAGCAATTGTTGGGCCTCCTAGTAGAACTTTGGAAACAAGTTTGGGATCATGGCATCTACCAAAGGTAATTTTTTTCTTTTGGATACTAATGAATATAAAGGTATTAACCAGAGAAAATCTAGAAAAACCGTTAGTTTTTCAACATTCAAGCTAGCATTATGTTAGGATATTTAACTGAGATAACAACAAGTACAACAATCAAACAAAAGAGACAATGAACACAATGTTTTTCCTCCAGGAAACCATAAATGGAGAAAACCCCACAAATTCCTCAGAGATAGAATCAGCACAAAAGGTAAAACCACAAAATAGTAAGATGCTCTCCCGACAGCAGTAACCTTCTTCTTGTCTAGTCCCAGTGTCTTTTTCTTCCTCAACTATGCTCTACACTTGAGTGTGTTTGTGTTGTGTGCTAAATAGAGAGCCCAACTCTCTATTTATACTAATCCCAGCATGACTAAAACCCTACTAGGGCCGACCTCTACTAGGAGAGACTAATAACCCTAGTGCCTCGGAACTGCAGGGACTTTAACCCTTAGACAATAGGAGGGTTACCCACAATTACTTGACATGACTTGTTTACATTATTGATTCTCCCGATCGAAACATCGGGGCATGACATAACATGATAACATCCCGGAATAAACATCGGGTTACAATAGATAAGAAATACAAGTGAAATACATTCCCAAGTTACAATACATCAACACTCCCTCTTAACTAGGAAGGTATTCTCTCGACACAATTTTCATCACTGGTCTTCTTCTCTGGATCTTCTCGTCATCTGCATCTCCAAGTCATATTTATCTTCATGCCACCTTCTTTTCTGGATCTGGATCATCACTGGATCTGGATCATCGTCACTGGATCTGGATCATCACTTGATATGGATCATCATAACTGGATCTGGATCATCATTACTCAATATAGATCATCATCACCAAAATGGATCTGGATCATCACTGGACTAGATTTGGATCATCACTCGATCTAGATCATCATTGGACTGGATCTGGATCATCACTGGACTGGACCTGGATCATCACTCGATCTGGATCATCACTGGATTGGATCTGGATCATCACTCGATCTGGATCTCTCGGAGTCATCATAACTGGATCTGGATCATAGCTCGATCTGGATCTCCTCTGGTCATCATCATATGTGCTATCTCATGATTTTTCTCATCATAGGAAGTTCTATAGAGCCAGCCTTCTTTCATGCTGGGTGTATGCCTACCTCCTCGTAGGTCTTTGGTAGCCCTTACATCTGACCTACTCGTCAGAATGGCGGTAGCCCTTACATCTGACCTACTCATTAGAATGGCCAACACTCACATCTGACATGGGAGAAACTTAATCCTTTAACCATGACAGAATGGCACAACCCTTACATCTGACCTACTCGTCAGAATGGCGGTAGCCCTTACATTTGACCTACTTGTCAGAATGGCCAGCACTCACATCTGACATGGGAGGAACTTAATCCTTTAGCCATGACAGAATGGAACAACCCTTACATCTGACCTACTCGTCAGAATGGCGGTAGCCCTTACGTTTGACCTACTCGTTAGAATGGCCAGCACTCACATCTGACATGGGAGGAACTTAATCCTTTAGCCATGACAGAATGGCTTAGCCCTTACATATGACCTGCTTGTCAGAATGGCTATGGATCTCGGCACTCATATCTGACATGGAAGGAACCAATCCTCTTACCATGACAGAATGGCTCAGCCCTTACATCTGACTTGCTCGTCAGAATGGCTATGGGACTCATCACTTTCCCTTGGAGGAAACCTCTATCTGGAGAACACCAAGCTTCCCCCTGAAGTACTCGAACTTCACCCTAGCCAATGGCTTCGTCAACACATCAGCTATCTATTCCTCTGTCGCAACATACTGGAGCTTCACTACTCCCCTCTGCACCATATCCCTGATATAGTGATACTTGATCTCGATATGCTTCGACTTGTCATGAAACACTGGATTCTCTGAAAACTTCACACAACTTTGGTTGTCACATTGTATACAAGTAGCATCCATCTGGAGATCAAATAAATCAGACAGTAGCTTTCCCAGCCATACTGCCTCACAACTAGCTGAACAAGCTACGACATACTCTGCTTCAGCTATACTCAGTGCCACACAAGATTGCTTCCTGCTAAACCAAGAGATCACACCTGATCCCATACTGAAGCAACACCCTAAAGTTCTCTTCCTATCGATGGCACTGCCTGCCCAATCTGAATCAACATAACCCTCCAGGTTAATCTTCTGATTTGCATCGTACTTGAGCCCATAATCAATTGTACCCCTCAGGTACCTCAAAATATGCTTTGTAGCAATCAAGTGAACATTTCTCGAATCTGTCAAGAACTGGCTCAAGGTGTTCACAACAAAGCAAATGTCTGGTCTCGTGTTTGTCAGGTACATCAAGGACCCAATCATCTGACGATACATAGTAGCATCAATCGAATCTGATGAAGCATCACCCAATAGCTTCAAGTTCGATGCCATAGGTGTGGCCATAGCCTTGCAATCCATCATCCCAAACCTCTTCAGGATCTCTACTGCATACTTCCCTTGTCCAAGGAAGATTCCATCTACACTCTTCCACACCTCCATATCTAGAAAATTATGCATCATACCCAAGTCCTTCATCTCGAACTCGGTAGCAAGCTTTCTCTTCATATGAGCAATCAACCCATCCATACCTATCACAAATAGATCATCTACATATAGTAGAAGTATCACTAGGTTTCCATTTTCAACCTTGTAGTACAGGTTGGAATCTACTTTACTCTTAGTAAAGCCCAAACTGGATAGAAAGCTGTCAATTCTGTCGTACCATGTCCTGGGTGCCTGTTTCAAACCGTGCAGGGCTTTCTTCAAGCTACACACATGAGACTCCCTGTCATGTGTCTCAAAACCGAGTGGCTATTCCACATACACTTCCTCTTCCACTACACCATTCAAGAAAGAAGTCTTGACATCCATCTGGTGTATCTTTCTGAGAGAAACCCTGAGCCACAAATCTTGCCTTATATTTTTCAAGGCTACCGTCTGCAGCATGCTTGATTTTGTAGATCCATTTGGAAGTTACAACTGACTTCCCTTCTGGTCTTGGGAAAACATCCCAAACATCATTCTTCATGATCGATTGGTATTCTTCGATCATAGCATCCTTCCATTCTTTTCGTTTTGCCGCTTCTTCATAACCAGAAGGTTCTTTATCAATGAAATCACATAGTAAAGCTACATACCTGGAGCAGGATCTGGTCCTCTTTCTTTCTCTGCGATTCTCTTCTGGAGCCCCATATCTTTCCACACCTTGGATAAGTTCTCATACCCAAGCAAGTTTCCTCTTATGAGGATTCTTCACCAAAGGTGGATCTACAGGTCTTTGTGGGTCTTCAAATTCTCGATCTTCTTCGTTCATGGTTGTATCATGAAATCCGGGTGCTTTTGCTTCTTCGGATTCTTCAACAGGTTTCTTTCTAGATTTGTTGTAAGTTGTATCTTCATCAAATGTCACATTCCTGCTGATGTCAATCTTCTTGAATCCTGGGAAGTATATTCTGTAAGCCTTCGAGCTTTCAGAGTATCCCACAAATATACCCTTCTTTCCTGAAGGATCTAATTTAGTCCTCTTCTCTTTTGGAATGTGTATGTACACTGGACAGCCGAATATTCTGAGATGGCTGACTTCTGGTTTCTTGCCGGAGAAGACTTCTTCAGGAGTCTTGTTCTCGAGTACTCTATGTGGAGTACGGTTCTGTACATACACCATTGTTCGAGCAGTTTCCGCCCAAATATGCATAGGAAGGTCTTGATCATGAAGCATTGCTCTTGCAGCTTCCATGATAGTTCTATTCTTCCTTTCCACAATCCCATTCTATTGTGGATTATAAGGAGTGGACAACTCCCTCTTAATCCCTGATTCTTTGCATAGCTCTTTGAATTCATTTGAAGTGAATTCTTCGTCATTATCTGATTGAAAAGTCTTGATCTTCTTTTTAGTGTGATTCTCGATCAAGGCTTTGAATTCCTTGAACTTGCTGAATACTTCGGCTTTTTTCTTCATGAATTAAACCCATGTCTTCCTAGAAAAATCATCAATAAAGGAAACATAATATGCATACCCGCTTAGTGAGTTTGATGACATAGGACCGCATACATCGGAGTGGATGATTTCCAAGATTCCTTTTGCTTTGATTTCGCTGCTTGGAAATGTCTTCTTTGTATTCTTTCCTTTCGCACATCCTTTGAAGACCCCATCATGTTTTGCTTGGATTTCTGGAAGACCTTCAACAACTTTGCTTGCAATACATAGTGCTCTGTAATGCACATGTGCAAGCCTTTTGTGCCAAAGTTCACTTGGCTCTACTGTGTCATGGACCAAGGCTTGTTCTGGATTACCCTTTAATTTGTACAAAACTCCTTCTTGTTCACCAATCACTATTGCATCATCAATAGTCTTTCCTTTTGGCCACATGATGACTTGACCATCTATGAATGCAACCCACATTCCTTTTACATCTAATGCCGATATGGAGAGGAGTTTCTTCTTGAGTCCTGGCACAAACAATACTTCCTTCATTGTTAGAGACTTTCTAGAGTCTAGTTTATAGGAATATTCCCCACTACCTTTTATTGGATATTGGTAGTCATCTCCTAGCTTCAACTTGTGAGGTGATTCATGTTCTGATAGTCTTACAAAGGATTCCTTGAATCCTGTCATATGTTTGGAAGCCCCGCTATCTATGAGCCAATCATTGCTTCCATGAGTAATGTTTCCCGTGAGAGCGGAGATCAAAACATATTCATCCTCGCTTGAAGAATCTTCACTTTCATATCTGGTTCTCTTCTTGGATGGTTCATCATCCTCTGCAACATGAGCATGATGTCTTCTTTTGTTGATCTTCTTTGTTAGCTTTGGTTTCTTAGGACAATTCTTTGCATAATGTCCTGCTTCATCACATGTATAACATATGACTCTAGATAAATCCTTTTTGTGATAGGACTTACCTCTATGGTGATGAGATCTTCTTTTGGTTGACTTGGAGTGTACCGTGAGAGCTTGATCTTCACTTCCCATTTTTTCTTCTCGAGCTGCTATCCGAGCTTCTTCTTGAGAACACTCTTCCCATAGTTTGTTGAACTTGACTAACTTCTTTCTAGCATAGATTCCTTGGATGAAAGAATCCCTTGACCTAGGGAGGCCATTCAAGGTAGTCATCACAATCTATGCATTTTCCACTTCTTCATCAACTGCTTTAGTTGTTCCTTGATCTGAGAAACTCTTGTGAAGTAAGACCGGATTGTTTCTACATTCTGAATCTTCACATTCTTTAGTTGGTTTCCCGGAGTCATCTTCCGGTTTATGTTCTTCCCTTCAAACTATTTGGTTAGGGCATCAAACATAGCTTTAGGTGTCTTCAGGGAGGACACCTGTGGTATGAGATGATCCTTGATAGAATCAGAAATGATTCTCTTTGCCATAACCAACTTTTTCTTATGCAAGGCCTTAGCCTCATCTCCCTCTGGATCTGGAACCTCCTCATGGATGTAGGAGTCTAACTCATTCTCTTCCAGGACCAAGGAGATCCTATACTTCCAAGCTCGGAAGTTATTAGCTCCCTCAAGCTTTTCACCAAGCTTGGTATGATGAGACATCTTAACTGAGAAACTCAAATGGAAATACAAAATATTTTAGATCTTACCAGGTCAAGATGTCGGATTTGAATTTTGAGCTGAAATCCTGCAGAGCTGGTTCAAGAGCAAATTAGGGTTTTGCTTTTCCGGAGTTCTGTCTAACCAAATGCCTTGAAATTTATCCCTAACTTTGATTTTGGGGAGGAGATCGATCCAGGTCTGGGCCCACTGAAAAATCCCTCTTATGTGAAAAACCCTAATTTTCGGCAGTAGTGTCGGGTCCAAAACTGAAAAACCTCAGAACTGGATTCTGCTTCGACAGAAAGATGCGCCCTAAGGAGGAGAGTTATTCCACCTTACTTTTGCTGAAAATCTGTGAAGAGATATCCACAAAGTAGGAAGCCCTAGTTCCCGCAGCTGCACAGTGTCTTCTTCTTAGGTTAGCTCTGATACCATGTTAGTTTTTCAACATTCAAGCTAGCGCTATGTTAGGATCTTTAATTGAGAGAACAACAAGTACAACAATCAAACACAAGAGACAACGAACACAATGTTTTTCCTTGGGGAAACCATAAATGGAGAAAACCCGGCAACTTCCTTAGAGATAGAATCAGCACAAAAGGTAAAACCACAAAATAGTAAGATGCTCTCTCGACAATAGTAACCTTCTTCTTGTCTAGTCCCAGTGTCTTCTTCTTCCTCAACTATGTGCTACACTTGAGTGTGTTTGTGTTGTGTGCTAAATAGAGAGTCCAACTCTCTATTTATACTAATTCCGGCATGACTAAAACCCTACTAGGGCCGACCTCTCCTAGGAGAGTCTAATAACCTTAGTGCACAGAACTGCGGGGACTTTAACCCTTAGACAATAGGAGGGTTACCCACAATGACTTGACATGACTTGTTTACATTATTGATTCTCCTGATCGGAACATCAGGGCATGATATAAATTGATAACATCCCAGAATAAACATCGGGTTACAATAGATAATAAATACAAGTGAAATACATTCCGAAGTTACAATTACATCAACAAAAACGTGGCATAATAGGACCACACAGATGCATAATGTGTTGCAGAGAATCGAAAACCAATGACCATTTGTTCGTGGATTATAATTTAGCCCAAGAAGTGTGGTATCACGCCCTTCTTGGCCTCAATGTCCTAGCTCCGGAGAATACCTCGATGATATCGTTATTTTCCACTTGGAAAATGAGATACCCCCATCCAATTCAAGGTAAGATTGCGTGGAGCGGAATATGGGTGGCTATTCCCAAATATGTGTGTTGGAGCATCTGGTTGGACATAAATGATAATATCTTCAACAATGTTCAACAACAACCACTGAAGGTGGATACAAAATCCAAATCATTTCTCATTGAAATGGTTGGAGTCCAAGCTTTTAAGAAGGGATATTCATTTCTCCTGAAATAAACAAAATGGCTAGGCACTTACACCTTTAGAGATAGGAAAAAGGACCCGGATCAGCCGAGCATAACCCCAAGATGGTGTCTAAGAGATCCAGAACAATATTTTCAGATTTGGTGCAAGACATAGGGGAAAGCTTCGATCTTCTTTGACGATGCCTCCAAAGGAAACCCAGGGAGGTCAGGAGCTAGCTGGGTGATTTACTCTGCGGATGACATTAGAGTTGATAGCTTCAGTTGGGGACTTAGACATAAAACCAATAATCATGCAGAAATACTAGCCTTATTTAAATCTTGTCAGATAGCATGGGGGAAAGGGATCAAAGACATCCAAGTCTTTAGAGACACAAAAATCCTGATAAAGACTCTATCCACAAATGCCACGTTGAATGATCTGTTGCTCAACAAAGTCTTACAAAGGCTGAGATCGGTGATGCACGATTTCTCTTCGCATCTATTGTTTCATATTTTGTGTGGGTCGAACAAGGAAGCCGATTTTAAGGCAAATGAGAGCTACTTACTGTCTTAAGTTTCCCTGAGGATAAATGAAGAAGAATCCCATTGGGCTCCCATTCCATAGACCAGAGGTAAACTGATGGGGGTTTTTATAGAGGTCTTCTAAGAGATTGAAGATTGATTGTAATAATGGCTGATTTGGTTAAAACCCAGCCTTCATTCTTTTTATAAAAATCATAACCGTTCTAGTTAAAAAAAAATGGAAATTTTAGAGAGTGCAGTCTCTAAAAAGTACTAAGGCATGTCAGTCAGAAAAGCAGTAACAAGTGGGTGCAATTTCCAATGGAGGAAAAGTAGGACAATTGGAAAGTCAGGAAAGATTAGAAGACAAAGCAAGAAAGCTCCTAATCCCTTCATGAGGGCGCATTGTGCAAGGGAAGTGGTCCAACTATTGAGCCAATTCTACCTTGAAGCCTAATTATGCTATAAAATAATGATAACACATCACTATCACAACTTTTGGTCATTGTAATTTTGTCTTGAGAGAGCTTTGCTACTTAGAGGTTGAGAGATGTGCCTCAACTGAGCTTTGGGTGATGTTCCCCTTAGAAATTGTGTTCCATATTTGTTCATTAAGTTGGTGATTCCATTAATGGAGTCTTATTTTAGGTCTTGAATTCATACTCAATTCAATTTGAATTCCCTTGTAGATCTGGAGAGTCTCCCATTCGAATCTTGAAGTTTTAGTTGGCGCTTCCTTCTTGTTTAAGCATTGGAGTTGGAGTTATGAGAGGGAATTAGTGGATTTTAGACATTAATGACAGTGTTTCAAGTGGTCCTATCATATCTTTAAGTTCCCCAATTATTGGATACATAAGAGGATTCAAATCTCCAAGTTTCTTAGTGATTGTAGCTTCTCGAGGCCCTGCATTGATGCATCTTGCTCAAGAAGGATCTTTAAGGAATTCATGAAAGTTATTTAGAATTCCCATGGATTTTAATTATGTTAATATCATTCTATGCAATTTTCATAACAATTTGAATTAGTATGAATGCATTTTACATGGTTTAGTCCAACCTTGTCTAGAATATTTGCACGTAGAATTGACTAGTTCTACTATATGATGCATATTTCGACCTCTATGTCACTAAATTCAATAATTCTTGTTATGATATGTTATTAATATGTTTATATAAGGTTCCAATTTCAGAAATAAATAATTCCTAGCCTCCTCCACCTATTTGGGAAAGCCAAAGATGAGACCAATGAGTTGTCCTAAGAGCTAGTTTTGCTAATGCGACCTTTAGAATTCTTTTTTACTATTTTTGTTCTGTGTAAACCTAAAAATAATGATACATATACCCATATCAAAGTCCTTGAGGTTTCCCTAAGCCTCATTATAGCCATCGGTTGATTGGTGACTATATTGTAAGGGTTTTAATAGGCATATGTTGGGACTCCCAGGAGCCTGGTAGTAGAATTCATCCTGGTTGATGTTTGAAACCTAAAAGGACCCAACACATTGTCATTAGGAACTTGAAAATTCAGGACCCTCCCCTTTCCTTGTTGATCTTACCTAAACCCCATTATATTCACTCATTTTGCTTGTAAATTGCCCTCCTTGTTAGCTAGTTTAACTAAAAAATTGTGTAATAGAGTGAGTGAGCCTTGAATTTGATTTACATTCATTACAGTGGTATCAGATCTCTTTCCTCTACTCCTATGGAAAGTGATCTCTCAGTGAATAAATATTGCATAACACATCTGAATTTGCAAGCACGAGGCTTGTACCAATAGTTGAAGATGATTTTGAACAATATGAAGAAGAAATCATCTATGTTGATGGAGGCCTACCAAGAGTTGATGATGATGATTTCTATAACCCACAATATAGATAATAAATCAGGTCTGATCTCCCAATGGTCAATAAAGAGTTGGCTCATATTATCAAAGTATGTGAAGAGATGCTCCGCTACTACCACGAGTATCTAACATTGGGCAAGGATATTGGTGCAGTCATAACTTTCATGGGGTATGTCTATCTCAAGTATGGATTTTGGCCACAGAATGCTGATGAATATTCTTCCAAGAGAAGAAAACCATCCATTTAGGAATCAAATTGTTCCACCTCTTTGAGTAAAGAGGAAGAAGAAGGAACCAAAATTGAATATTCATCAAAGGCATCTGCATGTTCAAGCATTATGGGATTCTTTGGTTTCTCTTCAAGAATAGTATCCACAAATGATAATCACAATACCATTCAAGATGGAGAAACCTTGATTTTTTCGAGAGAAGATGACCAGGAAGAGCCTGGTTGTGCCCCGTTACTCCAAGAAGAAGATAAAGAGGGTCCATGCGCAACTAAAGACCCAACAATTCAACATTTGGTTTCTAGCAGTGTGGAAGATGAATTCACTTCCAACTTGGTTGTGGGTGATTTCCATATCACTGCTAAGGATATTGATTCATGTGAGGGTGGTGAGACATCTTGTGGATCATATCCAAAATAGATTTATAAATCAGATTTACATTCACCACTTGAGTTTCACAAAGAAGAAGAAGACAATGCCATACCACTTGGGTGTGAACCAAAGAGTTTGGTGGAAGAGCAGGCCACCATAGTGTCCCTACATAAAGAGAATGAATATGAAATGCCAAGGTATGATGTAATTTGTGATTTTTTGAAAGGTCACATTTCATTGCAACCCTCAAAGTTACCCTCCACTTCATACCATGGAAGTGATTTTACAAAATATTATAATGTTGACCTGTGTGTTGAGAATGAGATATCTGTTGTGGATCCATGCCACAATGAAGATGGTCTTAGGTGTCAGCCATTGGAAGGAGAAACTTTGGTGGAGGGTCTTTGTAACACCATGGTTTTGACCCCATGGTATTGAATTGCACATGATGTAAAAATCATTAATAAATCATGGTGTGGAGCTCAAGGCAAAGGCCCCACCATGGATTTAGTATTTTATGTTTCGGAAATTAAAATCGATGGCGATGGTTTATGTGCTAGCCATGCACAATATATTTGAGACATAATGTAAAATGCAAACTAATAAAAAATACCACAACTAGCTATGCGCCGCAACGTTAAAGAGATGGGGGCATGATTTCACAAGGAATATGGAGGGTAAATAATCAAACCCTTGAGCCAATGGGGATAAGCCAATGGTTAAGGGGTAAAACCCATAAAATGGTCAACTACCCTTTTTGTCTTTTATGCCCAGCCATCTAAGTTGGTAAAGGAATTTATTGCCTAGGGATGGGAAAGGTATGGAGGTCAAATTCGAATTTGGGAAGTATCTATGAATTTGATTAGAATATGTAGTGTTGATTTGTTTTATTTAAATAAAAGTATAAGCCTCGGGTTAGATACCCGTACTACGAGGTTGTTTCCAATTTATTTAAATAAATTCTAGCTAGATCTAATTTGTGCAATTAAAATTTGGATTCGTGAACTATTATAATAGATCTAATGGTCTTTAGATATAATAGACTCGAATTCACTCATGGATTGCTAGTTAAATGACAATTTTTATGGTATTATAATTATTCCTTCGATCTTGGTAAATCTCGAACTGAATTTTGGGTTTTGAAACGAGATAACGTTTATATGACTTTAGCTTGGATTTAAAAATCCTCTCAGCTATTCTTCTGTCCATTTAAGAAATTCATAAAAAAGTAGTTTATAGATCTTCCAATTTACAGGTTACGTGAATGGATACTCTGTTGTTTTATGTGATTTGGTTTGATTAAATGTTTTCGATGTAATTTAACTACATTTTTAATTGGAAAACAATATTATTCTAGTTTTGAAATAATCCATTCTAAATACTGTTCTGAAAACATAACCTGGAACATTTAACTAGATCCAGAATAGTCCTTCGTTTTCAATTTATTAGTTGTGTTAACATTACAACATTATACGAATCTATGATTCGAGTATGGATGCCCAAACAGAGTTTCATTAAGAATTCTTAGGATCATGAATCTATGAATAATAATTAAACTCAATTTACCTTACATGAATATAACAAATAGGAAATATATTTGAAACAGATGCATACAACTATTACTGTAAAAATAAATGAATACGATTCATAGTTAACTTGAGATTCTACTTTAAATTAGTTTATATATACAAGAAGTAGAATAGGGAACCCGACACCATTGTCAGGAAAACATAATTGAAATAGGCGCTCCTCCCAACCAACTCCTAGAGAAACCAAGTCTCACTTGCTCCAGAACCCCTGATCCTGTTCGCTGAACCACAAGGAAAAATTACACTCAATGCACCATCTCTTGCATTAAAAGATTAGTTCCCCATCCACTGCTAGCCTCCTGCTTGTTAAATGGACATACTATTATATACTATTTTTCCTAGGACTTGGTCATTTATGAGCCTCCTTCTCTTTAGCACTCCACAAGGAGTTGTGACTTGATTTTGGGGAGGATGCCTCCTGCATCTTGAGTTCTTACTCAACAAATTCAACCACTTGTCTTTTTCCCTTGTGGGTAGACAAACACTCTTTCAACAACTATTTCAGTTCTCATTCCTTCCAGTGTTTTTAATTAATAACTAAGAATAATCCATTACATCTATTTTTGACTTTCTAGCCAAAAATATTAAAGAATAAAATATTCAAAAAGAATAATAACAATTTATTTAAATTCGGTGTATTACGTACACCTCCCCTTATAGAGGATAACACTGTCCTTGGTGTTATTATTTTTATTTCTTTATTCTTACATTATATCATCTTTAAATAGGATCGCATATGGCTCTCGCATATCACTTCCCATTTCCCAAGCAGACTCTTCTGTACTAAGGTGCTTCCATTGCACCTTGACTTGTCTGATGGTACGAATCTGGAGTGAAAGTTCTCTCCTGTCGAGAATACACTCTGGCCCCACCTGTAACTCTCCTTCTGGTTCCCCCTATATAACATTCCAGTCAATTACATGAGTAGCATCATGAACATACTTCTTCGAAATGGAAACATGAAAAACATTATGTACTTTAATCGTAGGTGGTAGGGATAACTGGTATGCTATTGGCCCTACTTTTGTTAAAATTTCAAATGGTACGCAATACCTGGGTGCCAATTTTGAATATTTTCCTAGTATTAGGGATATTTTCTTGGGTTTTACCTGTATATATACATGCTTTCCTACCTATAACTCTCGAGGAGTTCTTTTTAAATCGACATAACTCTTTTTTCCTGTCTTGGGAAGCCTTCAGATTTTGTTGTACCTGTTTCACCGTTAGTTCCATATCCTTTAACAATTTAGGTCCTAACATCAACCTATCGACTAGACTGCTCTAAGAAATTGGAGTGTTGCATTTGCGTCTGTACAAAATTTAAAAGCGACTCATTAATGCAAATACTTGAAAATGATTATTGTAATCAAATTCTACTAAGTGCAATTTATCTTCCAACTTACCCAGTTTTTCCATTACATTCATTACAAGCATGTCTTATAGAATCTGGTTTACTCTTTCGGTTTGTCCACCCATTGGCGGATGATTCACAGTGCTGAAATTTAATTGTGTCCCTAGTCCTTTAAACAAGGCCTTTCAAAAAATCGATGTAAACTTTACATCTCTATCTGAGATTATTACCATAGGTACACCATGTAACCTGAAAATTTCTTTCATAAATATATCTGCAATGTTAACAACCTTATAATTAGATTTTATCAGAATAAAATGTGTTGGTTTACTTAATTTGTCCACTACGACCATGATTGAGTCATGTTGTTTAAAATTTGTAGGTAAACCTATTATGAAATCCATGCTGATTACTTTCCATTTTCATTTTGGAATGGGTAGTGGTTGCAGTAACCCTGTTGGATGTTGGTGTTCTGCTTTTAGCTATTGGCATTCAATGCAACGAGCTAAATATTCTGCTAAATATTTTCTCATGTTAGGCCAAAATAAGTCCTTTCTTATCATAGTGATCATTTTCTGGTATCCAGGGTGTCCTGAATATGGTCGTTTATGTAACTCATCCATAACAGTTAATTTAATTTCTGCTGCATTCGGTATGTATAGTCTATTTTTATGTACCAATAACCCTCTTCCATTCAGACTAAAATATGTTTTTATTTGGTTCCTTTAATTTTCAACATTCTTTTCTTTTAGGTTTTGATATGCTTTATCAAAATTTTCTGCATTTAAGATTTGATTTTCTAAATCTGATTCATAGCTACTGCTTGTGAATAGTAAGTTTTTGTGATGACTTAGAGCGTTCACAACTTTGTTCTCTTTCCCTTTTGTATGTTTTATTTCGAATTCATATTCACTTAAAAATGAAAACCACCTAGCTTGTCTATCATTCAGGTTTTGTTAGTTAAACAAGTATTTTAAAATTACGTTTTTTTTTAACATGAACGGTTATGATATAATTAAAACTCAGCAATGAGACCGCTGAAGAAAAAACACATTACAACAAGCATCCTAGTCACCACTTCTTTCAATCGATGACCATCCGAGGAGCTAAGGAGGGATGTCACTACTTATGACCAAGTTAACAGTAAGTTCATTTAGACCCGCAGCTATGGATTTATTGGTTGCAGTATCCGCCAAGGCATTAAGACCCCTAAGAATATGAAAAAAATAAACCTTTCTGAGCAGTTTGGTATTGGACCTCATTCTCCTTATCAGTCTTGCTGTCCTAACATTATTGCACCTTCTTCCCCCATTCATTTCCTGAATGATAACCCTGGAATCCCCGAAAACCATGACCTCATCCACTCCTTTAACCAGCAGTTGCTTTAGGCCTTGCCATAGCCCATAGGCCTTAGCCATATTATTAGTTTCATAACCAACATTCTATCAGTATTCCACCTCGACTTTCCCATCTGGATTAATGATGACTCCACCTCCCCCGGCCTTCCCTGGGTTCCCTTTGGAAGCCACGTCAAAGAAGAGTTTAAAAATTGTCCTTTCTTTTAGCCAATTTTCAAATTGAGAGTTATCCATCTTGATATCCCATTCGTCCAATTTCTTAGCTTCAATAATATTTATAGCCAGGGGATTGAGACTTCGCATCCACTCTTTTTCTTTGTCCGTCAGAGTTCCTTTGTTACTGGGGATCTTAGAGATACTGATAACCTCCCCGAGCAAAGCTTGAATTTTAATGGCTATCTTCCACGTAGGCTGAGTCTTTTCCTGAAAAATCCTGTAGTTTCTTTCATTCCATAAACACCAACAAATTAATTTGGGGATTTTTAACCAGCAGGCTCTCACACCACTTTTCTGGTTCAGCTCACCTTGGTATAGGCTTTCCCATTTATAAAAACAGTCTTGTATACTAACCGGCAAACTCACTACACCTCCCCAGCGATTCAGTACAACGTTCCAAACTGAAATAGCATAAGGGCACTGTAAGAACAAGTGACTGATAGTTTCAACAACCCCAGCACATAAAGGACATCTAAATGGGCCAGCGAGCCCTCTTTTTTTCCAGATTCTCTCCTGTGAGTATTCTTCCATGCATGAGCGTCCAAATGAATAGATCGATCTTAGGCAACGAAGTGTTATTCCAGAGGTAATTCCAGAGTTGGGGATTAGCAGGGACATTATAATCTGCAGCAAATCACTGATAACCTTTCGACGTGAAGTATCTACTTGATTTCTCTCCCCATCCATGCCGGTCCCTGCTATTCTTGCTGATTGGAGCTATCCCAGCCAAGTGGACGAGTAGCAGGGATTTCTCTACATCTAGATCAATAGGACACACTGGTAAATTCCAGCCAACCCAGCGATGAGGCTCTTCATTCTCCCACGTGGATATATCCCAGAGCGATTTCAGCCCCAGCGCATCCTTCAGTATTTTAAACTTATGTTATCTGACATTAGCAAAACATTTATTCAATGAGGTAGTGTCGCCACATCTTTAGTTCATGTATAATTGCAACAAGTTAAGTTGTGTGTAGCGTAGTTATTTTCATGCTCTTTTAAATTTCTAGACTCATAGGCCATGATGTAGTTTTTTTGAATTAGCACCCTGCCTAATCCTTCCTTACATGTGTCGTTGCATACAACAAAATCCTTAAAAGGATCAACAATTTTTAAGATAGGGGTGGTGGTTAACTGGTGTTCTAGTTTATTAAAACTTTTAGTACACTTTTTTCTCCAATCAAATTTCTTACCTTTCTTTTGTAGTGAAGTTATGGGGTAGGATATCTTAGAAAATCCTTCAATAAACTTTCGGTAATAACCCGTAATCCCCATGAATGATCTTATGTCCATTATATTATTAGGAATTGGACATTCAGTGATAACCTTAATCTTGTCGGGGTCAACATATATTCCATCTTTAGACACTACATGTCCTATAATTATGTCTTTAAAGAAGTCACATTTGCTAAACTTAGCAAACAATTTTTGTTCTCTTAACACTTGTAAAATTATTCTTAGGTTCTCTTCAAGTTCCTGTTTATTCTTCAAGTAAATCAATATGCCATCAATGAATACGACTACGAATTTATCTAGGTAGTTACTTATAATACTATTTATTAAGCACATAAAAACTGCAGGTGCGTTTGTTAAACCAATGGGCATTACGATTGACTCGTAATGACCATATCGGGTTCTAAAAGCAGTTTTTAAAATGTCTTCATCCTTGATACGTACCTGATGGTATTCAGTCCTTAAAATCTATTTCAGAAAATATTGTTTCCCCTCGAATTGATCAAATATATCATCTATCTGGGGTAAACGATATCGATTTTTAATAGTCATCTTGTTTAATTGTCAATAATCTATGCATAATATTAAAGTTTCAACTTTCTTCTTTACGAATAAGATCGGTTCTCCCCAGGGGGAAATAATAGGTCGAATGTAATTTTTATCAATTAGTTCTTTCACTTGTGATTTAATTTCTGTAAGTTCTATTATATTCATCCAATAAGAATCTTTCGATGCTGGTACCTCTCTCGGTATCAGATCGATTGTAAAGTCTATGTCCCTTTTCAGAAGTAGTACGGGGACTTCTTCCTGAAAGATGTCTTTAAAGTCTTTTAAGATCGATATATCCTATATTTTAAGTTGGATATTACTATCCTTGTCATCCATTACATAGACTGCAAATACTTTACATCCCTTACGTACATATCTTTTCATCTGCAAGGCAGACATTTCTCTGATGGTAACCTTTATGGGAATCCCTTTTCCTTTAATTGTAATTCCATTATCATCCATGCATGTAAAAGTTTTATCATAACAGTTTAACATAACCCTATGTTTTTCTAACCAATCCTTTCCTATCAACACGTGTATTCAAATCATTCATCATAATTTCACATTTTTTCACATAACTAGAGACCTTTCGTTTGGTACCTGTGGCTAGCTGTAACTAAGATTTTTCAAAATTTTCTTGTGATAATTTACACATTTCAACAACTCTAGGTGATATATAACTCAAGCTTTCACCTTGATCAATTAGTATAGAAATGGGTTGAATCTTTATCATACCTTTGATTTTCACCATTGAAGTTTGATTGTCTGCTTGTCGATTCTCCAATGCAACACTGATTCTGGGCATGCTTCTCGTCATATCCCCAACTATAGCAGCTTCTTGAAATGAGTGAACATTATTAAGGTTTTTCTTTCCTATGGGACAAGCCTTAAAATAATGTGGCTTGCCACATTCCCAACATTTTAATGGTTCCCTTCGTGCAATGTTTTTATTAAAGGTGGTGGGAGGTTCTCTTTCTTTTGCTGCAGGGTTTTGCGGTTTAAAACCTTTATAATTACTGCCTTGATACCATTTGTAATTATTCCCAGTATTTTTGTAAACTTAGTATTCTTCTTTCTTTGATCAAAGTTGTACGTCTTTTAGTCTTCCAGTTAGGTACATTTTTTCCGTTATTCTTATTTTGATCATAACAAAAGTTCGCTTTTCTCATTGCTTCTTCCAACGTTTTGGGTTGCCATACTCAATCCTCTCTTTAAACATAAGAGGCAAGCAACTAAGAAAGTGTTGTATTTTTTGTTTTTCATCTATTATATAAGGTACATAATGAATTAAACTTAGAAATTTACTACAAAGTTCTTTCATGGTCATAGCACCTAACGTTAATTCGTAAAATTCGTTAGCTTTTTCTTCGTAGTACTATTATGAAAGATACTTTCATTTAAAGTGCTTCTTAAGGTTTTCCATGTTATGTAATGTTCTTTTATACTTATTTTATTTTTATTTTATATTTCCACCAAATATTTGTTTTTTCGGTTAAGTTATAGATGGCCATTTTTGCCTTTAATTCATCGGAATAGTTATATATTTGGAAATATTTCTTCATTCCAGATAGCCAAGATTCTGCTTCTTCTCCTTTCTCAATCTCTGCGTTAAACATACGAGGTTTGATCTTTTTGAATTCTCCATAAATTTCTTCATAAGGTTTGTATTTCCTTTTCCTTTGATTAATGTCACTACTTTCGCTAGAATCTTAATGTTTTTCTGTTTTTGTGCTTGGTTAATTCCTCACTGGAAGATTCAACCTCATGTTTGGAAAATTCCAGCTTCCTTCCCTTATGTTTATAAGGTTTAGTTTTTGCTATGTTAATTTCAGGATCTTTATTTTTCTCTCTTTCATTACTGTGGAGTTTAGATAGTTGAATTTTATTTAATTCCTCTTGTGCTTTCATAATACATTCGTTATCTTCTTTTACTCTTTTTAATTCTACCCTTAATTATTTAACAGTTTGTTGTAATTTAGATGGATTGTTGTTTCTAATTTCATTTAGATTAACCCATATTTCACCATCCCTTAGGTTTCCCTCTTTACTATTCACTGGATCCCTGGGATGGGATTCTTCTTACACATGCATTCCTACATCTGCCATAACTTCTTGCAAAAACAAAGTTAGTATCCTCTTCTTGTTCGTAAGAGAATCAAACCAAAATAGGATAAAATTAGTTTTCTGGTTTTTATTATTATTATAACCATGCTCTGATACCATTTTGTCACACCTATAATTTCCACATTTTTTAAAAATATATAAATATCTATATACTCTTTTACCAAGTGAATAACGCAACATGAAATAATGACTGCCACATGAATGCTTTGTCATTTATTTGTATAGTGACTTATATTGTTTTCCTTACTCAATTGGACAAGTTAAACTTTATGCGGTGATTGCATAAGATTAATGACAACCTTAGCGCCACATCTGCATGTGACTTTCTTAATGCTTTTTATCATTATCTTACTACATGTTTTGCTAAGGGTTACCTGGCCTTAGGTTGGTCTCCACCCTAGCCATCGCAACCTAACTCTATGATGCTAACAATATGTTTTTTATGAAGATGCAAGGTTTGGGAGACTATGGTGTTAAACACCATAGTCTTGATCCCATTACAAAGGAATGAAATATTGTTATGTTCGATCCATGGTATAAACCATGGTCCTTGCACAAGGTATAAAGTCTATGCGTTTGATTTAAAAGTTAAACAAGTTGGAAACTATGGTGTTCATACCATAGTCTAGATTGATCCTTGGATTTACAAACTTCGATATGTTATATCATAATATTTTTGACCATGCAATAAGATGGGAGGTACAAAGGTGATAATTGTTGGTATTATGGTTTTAATTTGGTATTTAAAGGTTTGTCCTGGATGCAAGTTCACATCGCATCTAGGAAGTTAATTACCATTCCAGAGATTTAATCTCGACCCTCCATATGCCTTACATGTCGGAAAGGGTTTTTATAGGGTTTTAATGTGGTTCTTTTCCTGTACAAACATTTCATTTTCATTGTTGTTTTGGTATACAAAGTTTTGGAATGAAGCTCTGCCTTCCATGGTTGTGTTGTGTAGTTTCTTGGGTTCAAGCTTTTGCTAGTCGTTAATCGTAGTTGTTTGTTTATTGCTGAGGTGGGTTGAGCTCTTACTTAGGATGATGGCCGCAAAAAAGGCTTTACCTTACTAGTTTACTGCAAATTGAATCTAGTCCAATGTTCAAAGGCCTTTCAATGCCTTAACCAGGTAAGATCTTCAAACTTAGTTTGATCCCGTAACAAAATGATAAATTCTTCTTTTAAAACCCTCCGACAACAATAACTAACTTGGTTTGTTGTTTTACTCTGCAGGAAGAGGAGGGATAAGGGAAACCAGGAGGAGCCGACCCCTGGCCCTCTTTGAATTCAGACAAGGTAAATTACATTTAACTTCATTAATTAGTATTCATAGTTTTTAAATAAAATTATTTGAAGTTCTTACTGCAATGTTGGTGCTTGCAGGTTATGGGGAAGCTGACGAGGGTGGCAACATGGTCAGCTCCTCCCATGCTTGCTTCTTTATGCATTAAGGTGAGTAAAAAAAACCTCTACTATGTTCTCATTATGAAAATCAACTCTTATGTATCCAATAAATAACCCTACTTAGTTATCTGGTTTGGCATGTGGCTCCCGGCGTGGATTTTTCCCTTCTGCGACAGGGATCATTTAGCCATGAAGTAAGGGTTACTGATTTATAAGGTGGTTGGGTTCGTGGTTGTGTAGGAACCATGATATCACCTCATTTGCAAGATAAGTTGGATTGTGAATTTGTTTGACCCCTTTGGGTTTTTATTATACAGGAAAGAGGGCTTCACAACCTCTCTATTCCATCATTGTTTTAAATCTTTTTATGTGTAGTTTTATGGATAAAAAAGAGCTGTGGAAGCCATATTCGATGGGCTTACTACCACTTCGGTTTCAACATTATTGTATATTCTATTTTGTATGTTAAGATTATTAGGAAACAATGGATTCCATCTTCAATGGACTTACAACCATCCTGGTTTCAAACCCTATATGTTTAAGTTGAGGTTTAAATAAAATAATACGACCCCCTAGGGTCTGTACCGATTTATTATTTTGAGTTTTCGTTGTTAAAGATATGACCTGCCAATTTTTTTTATACAATGGCTTCCATTTTACAATGGTCTTATTGCCATGTATTAGATATTTAAGGTTTCGTTGTTATTGAAGTATCTATGAATTTGATTAGAACTTGTAGTGTTGATTTGTTTAAAAAAAATAAAAGTATAAGCCTCAAGTTAGATATCTGTACTACGAGGATGTTTTTGATTTACTTAAATAACTTTAAGCTAGATCTGATTTGTGCAATTAAGAATTGGATTCGTGATCTATTATAACATATCTAAAGGTATTTAGATATAATAGACTCGACTTCATTCGTGGAATGCTAGTTAAATGATAATTTTTATGGTATTATAATTATTCCTTCGATCTTGGTAAAACGATCTGCATTTTGGGTTTTGAAATGAGATAATGTTTATATCAATTTAGCTTGGATTTAAAAATCCTCTCGGCTCTTATTCTATCCATTTAAAAAATTCATAAACAAATAGTTTATAGATCTTTCAATTTACAAGTTATGTGAATGGATACTCCGTTGTTTTATGTGATTTGGTTTGATTAAACGTTTTCTATGTAATTTAACTAAATTTTTAAATGGAAAACAATATGATTCTAGTTTTGAAATACTCCATTCCAAATACTGTTCTGGAAGCATAATCTAGAACATTTAACCAGATCTAGAATAGTCCTTCGTTTTTCGATTTACTAGTTGTGTTAGCATTACAACATTATATGAATCTCCGATTTGGGAATGGATGCCCAAACATAGTTTCGTTAAGAATTCTTTGGATCATGAATCTATGAATACTAATTAAACTCAGTTTACTTGACATGAATATAAAAAATATGAAATATATTTCAAACATATGCATATAACTATTACTGTAAAAAGAAATGAATACGATTCGTAGTTAGCTTGAGATTCTACTTTAAACTAGTTTAGACAGATAAGAAGTAGAATAGGGAACCTGAGACGTCTGTCGGGAATACATAATTGAAATAGATGTTCCTCCCAAACAAATCCTATAGCAACCAAGTCTCACTTGCTGCAGAACCCACGAGCCTGTTCACTGAACCACAAGGGAAAAACCCACTCAATGCGCCAACTCTTGCATTAACAGATTAGTTCTCCATCCACTGCTAGCCTCCTACTTGCTAAATGGACATACTATTATATAGTATTTTTCCTAGCACTTGGGTCATTTATGAGCCTCTTTCTCTTTAGCACTCCACAAGGAGTTGTGACCTGATTTTGGGGAGGATATCCACAGGGCCACTACTTTCAATATTCTTTCTTTTGCCAGTTCCAAACTATCAGTCACACATTATTTTTCTTGTGTGTGATTATTTGATGGTCACAAAGGTAGAAAAGTTGCAAATTTTGCTGCAAAAAAAACCTTAGACAATATATTATCGATGCTCTAACCAATTGAATTGCGAGCTCCAAAAATACTAATAGGCACTAAAATTGTTGTTTTGAAACTTCCTGGAGGACATGAATGATTTTACAGTCACTCAAACAAACACTGGTTTTAGTTTCAAGTCTACCTTCTATTGGCGTTATACTTGCCAAGAAGGCCTCAACCCTTAATTGATTTTACAAGAGTATTATTCAGCATAACATGCTTATAAATAATTTAGAACCTAAAAATTTTATAACTCACGCCAGGTCCGTGATAGACCTAAAAAATATACCAACATTTCCATACCTGGCAACTCCAGCGCATCGAATGAGAGGAATCCTGAGCACGAGATTTGTTAGATCTTCCCTGAAGCCTGAGCCGCATGGCCTTCACACGTGGGTGAGTGCCGGAGGGTCCTTGAAAGGTGGCCTCCATGCTAGGGACCGGGCGCCTGGCTGCATGATTGCGAATGCGTGGCGTGCATGCATCCCAGACTCACGTGGGCTCCCTATGGGTAGCTGGGCGATGGGCTGCCGGGGTGAAAGGAAAATGGAAGAGAAGGAGGTAGGGCGGTGGAAGAAGAAGGTGTTGGCACATGGAAGGAGCCAGGTGGAGGAGAGGTAGGTGGAGAGCTTGTGTGTCATATCATTCACATGGGTGCCCTATGTCGGGTGAAAGGAAAATGGAAGATAAGGAGGTAGGGCAGTGGAAGAAGAAGGTGTTGGCACATGGAAGGAGCCAGGTGGAGGAGAGGTAGGTGGAGAGCCTGTGTGTCATATCATTCACATGGGTGCCCTAACTAAAGTAAGGTCGAAGTTGAGATATCAAAATTTTGTTTTAAATTTAAAAAAAAAATCATAGAAATTCAAAATTTAAAATTCTCAAGGTTATTTGACGTCTAATTAATTTTTATATAATTAATTGATTTAATTAGTTATAATTTAATTTTTTAATGAATTATTCTAAATTAGATGTTATAATTAGTTTATAAATTACTTATTTAAATTATATGTTATGTTTAAATTAATTAGAGAGCAATAATTATGTTTAAATTATAGGTTATATTAATTAAATGTTAGATTTTATATCAACTTAATAATAAAATACAATGTTGGTATTAATTCTCACTTAATTTAGTGTTAAGTACAACTTTTAGTGTTGAGTACAACTTTTAATGTTTAATATTACATGTTAAGGTTAAACTATAGCATTCTAAATTTAGGTGTTTATATAAAAGGCAATGCCGAGGGTTCAATGTATAGTCAAAGAAACGAAAGGAACACGAAATCATAGAAACACGACACCACTGAGACCAACACGATGAGTTGAATAATAGGGCAATAATTTACTACACGATGAAATTGTTCAATAAAAAACGACAATGCAAGTTTTGGGCTAGTATTGACAATTTGTTATTTCACGACACAATTTATCCACTACACATGCTTTGTATAGTGCTTGTAAATCTAAATTGTAATTCTGCATGTATACGATTGAAAGGATAAGGATATGATTTTATTTCAATTTCCAAGGGACTATCATGGTTCAAACACGTAGGGGATGAGGTCAAGGTCAAGGTCGACCACCCTCACCATTGCCACAAGCACCACCACTGACACCACCAAGGACAACCTCCACTCCCAATATGCAGGTGATACTGAGGTTCTTGGAAACCATTATGGCCACATTGAACAGGCAGTTAGAGAGGGCCGTAGAGGTCGAAACCACGCAGGTGAGCCGAGAAAAATCTACGAGGGCACAGGGCCCCAGGTACGAACTACTTCAGGATATTTCCAGAGAGCTGTAGAAGATCAACATTCTCAATTTTTCTGGAGGACAACTCGGTAAGCATGCCAATGCACGACTCAAAAGCATGAAGAGGTGATTCGCACTAAACAAGTATACGTCTAGTTCCAATTATATAGTGGCCATCTTTTAGATAAAGGGCGATGCCTTAAATTGGTGGTCAAACCTGGAGAAGCAATTGCATCTTTCTCCTCTGACTGTTTCATGGGAATTATTCGAGGAGAGCTTCAACACAGAGTATCTTCCAACTTATTACAGGGAACAACAGACAGGTGCCTTCCATGATTTAGTACAAAGAAACATGACAATGAAAGAATATGAGGCTAGATTGATGGAACTAGTAAAGTATGTTCCATACTTGGACTCAGATGATCGACAGGTGGAGCATTTTGTGTATGGACTCAACTACAAGATCAGGGCCACAGTACAAATGTGGAAGCCAACTTCAGTTACTATGGTGGTTGATTATGCTCGCTATGTGGAGGATATGTCATATGCAAAGAGAGAAATCAAGTTGATAGGGTCCAATCAGTATGTTACAGGGAATTCCCCACGACCATACTTTAGGGGAGGTTAATCTAGACCTCCTCCTTATGGTAATAGGTTCACCTCGAGAGGTAACACTTCAGTTAACTCAGTATCACAGGCTCCATCAACAATCCATGGGAACCGAGGACAAATAAAGGGAAATTCCTATAGAGGATCGGGAGGTTTTAGAGGATCTAGGTGAAGGAACCCATCCCAAAGGACTCCTCCCAATAACATACAAGCACCACCCAATGTCTCTTATTGGGGATATAGGGGTCCTCATTTCCAGCGGGATTGTCTTAAAGGGAAGACCAACAACATGCATAGGGAAGGAAAATCACTTATGGGAAATTCAGGTAACACTCATTGGATTCATGCAGTTGCTCATAACCACCAGTCAAAACATCAGTCCACCGTAGTGGAATTCACGGGTAAAGTAAAAAATGTCAAACTTAAAATTTTATTTGATCCTGGTGCAACATATAGTTTTATTTTACCATACACATTAGATAAATGTGGGTTGGTATCCTATGAGCACAATGATTTTGAATCAGTCGAGATGTATTTGGGGGTTAAGCAAGCAACAAGTATTAAGGTAAGGGGGTGTCAAGTTGACTTAGGAGTGTGCACCACTAAGTTGGATTCTTATGTCACCAATTTGGGGACCTATGAACTCATTGTCCGCATGGATTGGTTAGAAGTCCATAGAGATTTCATGGATTGTTATGCAAATAAATTCTTGTGCCTTGATTATGAAGGTCGACCAATTCAAACACAGGGCTTGAAGATGAAAGTATCTATCTGTTTCATCTTTGCGATTAAATCTAAGAGGTGGTTAACACAAGGATGTCTATTGTTTTTAGTTGAGACAGTGAGCGACAGTAAAGGACCTTCTTTGAATTCTTACCCAACACTATTTGAATTCAAGGATGTCTTTCCAAAAGAATTGTTAGGATTACCTCCAAAAAGAGAGCTTGATTTAACAATCGAACTAAAATATGGTGTAGAACCTATCTTAAATATTCCTTATAGAATGGAAACCCTAGAGCTTTGAGAGTTACAAATCTAGTTAAACAAGCTACTAGACTTGGGATTAATTAGACCTAGTATCTCACCATGGGGAGCACCAATGGTCTTTGTTAAGAAGAAGGACGGATCTCTACGATTGTGCATAGATTACAGGAATTTGAACAAATACACAGTGAAGAACATGTATCCTATACCAATAATTGATGACCTCTTTGATCAGGTGAAATGTGCTTTAGTCTTCTCTAAGATTTATTTGCGGTCAGGGTATCACCAACTTAGGATTAAAGAAAATGACATTCCTAAGATTGCTTTCTGAACTCGATTTGGGCATTACGAGTTTGTAGGGGTACCATTTTGTCACACACCTATAATTTCCACAATATTTTTTTTTAAATATATAAATATCTATATACTCTTTTACCAAGTGAATAACGTAGCATGAAATAATGACCGCCACATGAATGCTTTGTCATTTATTTGCATAATGAATTATGTTGTTTTCCTTACTGAATTGGGCAGGTTAAACTTTATGCGGTGATTGCATAAGGTTAATTACCGCCTTAGCGCCACACCTGCAGGTGATGTTCTTAATGCCTTTTATCATTATCTTACTACTTGTTTTTCTAAGGGTTACCTAGCCCTAGGCTGGTCTCTTCCCTAGACATCGCAACCTAACTCTATGAAGCTAGCAATCTATTTTTTATGAAGATGCAAGGTTTGGGATACTATGGTGTTAAACACCATAGTCTTGATCCCATTGCAAATGCATGAAATATTGTTATGTTCGATCCATGGTATAAACCATGGTCCTTGCACAAGGTATAAATTTTATGCATTTGATTTAAAAGTTAAACAAGTGGGGAACTATGGTGTTCATACCATAGTCAAGGTTGATCCTTGCCTTTACAACCTTCAAGATGTTATATCATAAGATTTTTGAGCACACAATATGATGGGAGGTACAAAGGTGATAATTGTTGGTACTATGGTTTGACTTTGGTATTTAAAGGTTTGTCTTGGCTGTGAGTTGACAACGCAACCATGCAGTTAATTAGCATGCTAGATATTTAATCTCGACCCTCCATCCGCCTTACACATTGGCAAGGGTTTTGATGGGGTTTTAATGTGGTTCTTTTCTTGTACGAACATTTCATTTTCATTGTTGTTTTGGTCTGCAAGGTTTTGGAATGAAGCTCTGCCTTCCATGGTTGCACTGTGTAGTTTCTTGGATTCAAGCTTTTACCAGTCGTTAATGGCAGTTGTTTGTTTGATTTCGAGGTCCATTGAGGTATTAATTAGGTTGATGGCTTCCAAAAAGGCTTGTCCTAACTGGTTTATTGTGAATAGAATCCATTCCAGCGTTGAAAGTCCTTTCAATGCCTTAACCAGGTAAGCTCTTCGAACTTAGTTTGATTCTGTAACAAAATGATAAATTCTTCTTTTAAAACCCTCTGGAAGCAATAACTAACTTGGTTTATTGTTTTAATCTATAGGCAGAGGAGGGATAATGGTGTCTAGGAGGAGCCAACCCATGGCCCTCTTTGCATTCGAACAAGGTAAAGTACATTTAACTTCATTAATTAGTATTTATAGTTTTTAAATAAAATTATTTGAAGTTCTGACTGCAATGTTGATGATTGTAGGTTATGGGGAAGTCGACGAGGGTGGCGAGGTTCACCTCCTCTCAGGCTTGTGTCTTTACGCATTAAGGAGAGTAAAACAAACCTCTACTCTGTTCACATTAAGAAAATCAACTCTTCAATTATCCAACAACTAACCCTACTTAGTTGTCTGGTTATGCATGTGGCTCTTGGCATGGATGCTTCCCATCTATGACAAGGGACCCTTTAGCCATGAAGTAAGGGTTACTGATTTATAAGGTGTCTGGGTTTGTGGCCACGCAAGAAGCATGGTTTCGACTCATTTTCAAGATAAGTTGGATTGTGGATTTGTTTTGACCCCAATGGGTTTTCATTATACAGTAAAGAGGGATCCACAACCTCTTTGTTCCATCGTTGTTTTAAATATTTTTATGTGCATTTTTATGGATAAAAAGCGTTGTGGATGCCATATTCAATTGGCTTATAACCAATTCGGTTTCAACGTTATTGTAAATTCTATTTTGTATGTTAATATTTTTAGGAAACAATGGATTCCATATTTGATGAACTTACAACCATCCTGGTTTCAAACCCTAAATGTTTTTGTTGAGGTTTAAATAAAATAATATGACCCCCTAGGGTATGTACCTGTTTATTATTTTAAGTTTTCATTGTTAAATATACTACCTGCCAATTTTGTTTATACAGTGGCTTCCATTTTACAATGGTCTTACTGCCATGTATTAGATATTGAAGGTTTCACTATTATTGAAGTATCTATGAATTTGATTAGAATCTGTAGCGTTGATTTGTTTAAAAAAAAAATAAAAGTATAAGCCCTGAGTTAGATACCCGTAATACGAGGTTGTTTTCAATCTAATAACTTCCAGCTATATTTGATTTGTGCAATTAAGAATTGGATTCGTGAAATATTATAACATATTTAAAGGTCTTTAGATATAATAGACCCGACTTTAGTTGTGGACTACTAGTTAAATGATAATTTTTATGGTATTATAATTATTCCTTTGATCTTAGTAAATCTTGATTTGCATTTTGGGTGTTGAAACTAGATAATGTTTATATGACTTTATCTTGGATTTAAAAAGCCTCTCGGCTCTTATTCTGTCCATTTAAGAAATTCATAAACAAATAGTTTATAGATCTTTCAGTTTATAGGTTATGCGAATGGATACTTTGTTGTTTTATTTGATTTGGTTTGATTGAACGTTTTCTCTATAATTCAACTAAATTTTTAATTGGTAAACAATATGATTCTAGTTTTGAAATAATCCATTCTAAATAATGTTCTGGAAACATAAACAAACATAATCTAGAACATTTAACCATATCTAGAATAGTCCTTTGTTTTAGATATACTAGTTGTGTTAACATTACAACATTATACGAATCTCCGATTCGGGTATGGATGCCCAAACATAAATTCGTTAAGAATTCTTAGGATCATGAATCTATGAATACTAATTAAACTCAGTTTACTTTACAAATATAAAAAATAGGAAAAATATTTAAAACAGATGCATAGAACTATTATTGTAAAAAGAAATGAATATGATTTGTAGTTAACTTGAGATTCTACTTTAAACTAGTTTAGAAAGATAAGAAGTAGAATAGGGAACCCAACACCACTATCAAGAAAACATAATTGAAATAACCATTCCTCCCAACCAACTCCTAGAGCAGCCAAGTCTCACTTTCTATAGAATCCCTGATCCTGTTCGTTGAACCACAAGGGAAAAATCCACTCAATGCGGCATCTCTTGCATTAACAGATCAGTTCCCTGTCCACTTATAGCCTCCATCTTGCTAAATGGACATACTATTATACAGTATTTTGCCTAGGACTTGGTAATTTATGAGCCTCCTACTCTTTAGCACTCCATAAGGAGTTGTGACCTGATTTTGGGGAGGATTCCTCCTGCATCTTGAGTTCTTACTCAACAACTTCAACCACTTGTCTTTTCCCCTTGTGGGTCAGCAACCACTCTTTCAACAACTACTTCAGCTCCGATTCCCTTTAGTATTTTTCATTAATAAATAAGAATAATCCATTACATTTATTTTTGACTTTCTTGTCAAAAATATTAAAAAATAATAATAACAATTTATTTAAATTCGGTGTATTACATACACCTCCCCTTAGAGGATAACATCATCCTCGCTGTTATTATTTTTCTGTCTTTATTCTTCCATTATTTCATCTTAAAATAGGGTCGGATATGCCTCCAGCATATCACTTTCCAATTCCTAAGTGGACTCTTCTGGACTAAGGTGCTTCCATTTCACCTTGACTTGTCTGATGGTATGATTCCGGAATAAAGTTTCTCTACTGTCGAGAATACGCTCTGGTCCCACTTGAAAATCACCTTCGTGTTCCACCTGTATTACATTCCAGTCAATTACATGAGTATCATCTTGAACATACTTCTTCAAAATAGAAACATGAAAAAATTACGTACTTTAATCGTAGGTGGTAGGGCTAACTGGTATGCTACTGGCCCTACTTTTGCCAAAATTTCAAATGGCACGCAATACTTGGGTGCCAATTTTGAATATCTACCCAGTCATAGGGAGCTTTTCTTGGGTTTTACCTTTATATATACATGCTCGCCTACCTAGAACTCTCAAGAAGTTCTTTTTAAGTCGGCATAACCATTTTTCATGTCTTGGGAAACCTTCAGATTTTGTTGTACCTGTTTCACCGTTAGTTCAATATCCTTTAACAACTCAGGTCCTAACCTCAACCTATCAACTAGACTGCTCCAAGAAATTGGAGTGTTTCATTTGCGTCCATACAAAATTTCAAAGGGACTCATTTCTGTTGATACTTGAAAATGATTATTGTAATAAAATTGTTCTAAGTGTAAGTAATCTTCCCACTTAACCGGTTTGTCAATTACATTCATTCTAAGCATGTCTTATAAATCTAGTTTACTCTTTCATTTTGTCCATCCGTTTGCGGATAATATGCAGTGCTGAAATTTAATTGTGTGCCTATTCCTTTAAACAAGGCCTTCCAAAAATTCCCTGTAAACTTTACACCTCTATATGATATTATTACCATAGGTACACCATGTAACTTGAAAATTTATTTCATAAATATATCTGCGATGTTAACAACCTTATAAGTAGATTTTACCAAAATAAAATGAGATTCTTTACTTAATTTTTTCACTACGACCATGATTGAGCCGTGTTGTTTAAAATTTCTAGGTAAACCTGTTATGAAATCCATGTTGATTACTTTCCATTTCCATTCCAGAATGGGTAGTGGTTGTAGTAACCCTACTGGATGTCGGTGTTCTGCTTTTAGTTATTGGCATTCGATGCAATGAGCAAAATATTCTGCTACCTCTTTTTTCATGTTAGGACATAATAAGTCATTTCTTATCATAGTGATCATTTTCTGGTATCCAGGGTGTCCTGAATATGGTAATTTATGTAACTCATTCATAATAGTTAATTTAATTTATGCTGCATTTGGTATGTATAATATATTTTATGTAGGAGTAACCCTCTTCAATTCATACCAAAATCTATTTTATTTGGTTCCTTTAATTTTCAACAATCTTTTCTTTTAGGTTTTGATATTCTTTATCAATTTTTTTGCATTTAAGATTTTATTTTATAAATTTGACTCATAGTTGCCACTTGTGAATAGTAATCTTGCATGACGACTTAAAGCGTTTGCAACTTTGTTCTCTTTCCCTTTTATATGTTTTATTTTAGAGTCATATTCACTTAAAAATGACAACAACCTAGCTTGTCTAGCATTTAGGTTTTGTTGATCAAACAAGTGTTTTAAACTTATGTTATCTGACATTAGCAAAAAAATTCTTTCGATGAGGTAGTGTCGCCACATCTTTAGTGCATGTATAATTACAATAAGTTCTAAGTCGTGTGTAGCGTAGTTATTTTCATTCTCTTTTAACTTTGTAGACTCATAAGCCACGATGCATTTTTCTTTAATTAGCACCTTGCCTAATCCTTCCTTACATGTGTTGGTGCATAAGGCGAAATCCTTAAACAAATCAACAATTTTTAAGATAGGGTGGTGGTTAACACATGTTTTAGTTTATTAAAAATTTCAGTACACTTTTTGTTCCAATCAAATTTCTTACCTTTCTTCTATAGTGAAGTTATGGGGTAGGCTATCTTAGAAAATCCTTCAATAAACTTTCGGTAATAACCCGTTATCCCCATGAACGATTTTATGTCCTTTACATTATTAGAAACTGGACATTCAATCATAGCCTTAATCTTATTGGGGTTGACAGATATTCCATCTTTAGATAGTACATGTCCTAGATATTGAGTTATGTATTTAAAGAAGTCACATTTGCTAAGCTCAGAAAACAAAATTTGTTGTTCTCTTAACACTTGTAAAATTATTCTTAGGTGTTCTTCATGTTCTTGTTTATTCTTTGAGTAAATCCGTAGGTCGTCGATGAAGATGACTACAATTTTATCTAGGTAGTTACTCATAATAATATTCATTAAGCACATAAAAGTTGCAGGTGCATTTTTTAAACCAAAGGGAATTACGACCAACTCGTAATGACCATATCAGGTTCCAAAAGAAGTTTTTAAAATGTCTTCATCCTTGATCCATACTTGATGGCATCCATACCATAAATATATTTTGGAGAAGATTGTTGCCCCTCGGAACTGATTGAATAGATCGTCTATATGGGGTAAAGGATATCGATTTTTAATAGTCATCTTGTTTAATTGTCAATAATATATGCATAATCTTAATGTGCCATCTTTCTTCTTTACGAATAAGACTGGTTCTCCCCAAGGGGAAACACTAGGTTGAATGTACTTTTTATCAATTAGTTCTTGTAATTGTGATTTAAGTTCCGTAAGTTCTATTATATTCATATGATAAGGATATTTCGATGTTGGTACTGCTCCTGGTATTAGATCGATTGTAAATTCTATGTCCCTTTTCAGAAGTAATCCAGGGACTTCTTCTGGAAAGACGTCTTTAAAGTCTTTTAAGATCAGTATATTCTCTATTTTAAATTGGTTATTATTATCCTTGTCATCCATTACATAGACTGCAAATACTTTACATCCATTACGTACATATCTTTTCATCTACAAGGCAAATATTTCTCTGATGGTAACCTTTTTGGGAATCCCTTTTACTTTAATTGTATTGCCATTATCATCCATGCAAGTAAATTTTTTATCTTAACATTTTAACATAACCCTGTGTTTTTCTAACCAATCCATCCTATCAACAAATCATAAGAACCTAATGGTAAGATATTCAGATCAACATGTGTATTCAAATGATTCATCATAATTTCATAGTTTTTCACATAACTAGAGACCTTCCGTTTGGTACATGTGGCTAGTTGTATCATCCAAGAATTTTCAAAATTTTCTTGTGATAATTTACACAATTCAACAATCCTAGGTGATATATAACTAAAACTTGCACATGGATCAATTAGTATAGAAATGGGGTTTACTTTTTATCATACCTTCGATTTCGACCATTGACTTTTGATGGTCTGCTTGTCGATTCTCCAATGCATCACTGATTATGGGCATGCTTCTCGCCATGTCCTCAACAGTAGCAGCATCTTGAATTGAGTGAACAATATTAAAGTTTTTCTTCCTTATAGGAAAATCCTTAAAATAATGTGGCTTTCCACATTCCCGACATTTTAATGGTTCCCTCTATGCAATGCTTTTATTAAAGGTAGTGGGAGGTTCTCTTTCTTTTGTTGCAGGGTTTTGTGGTTTAAAACCTTTATAATTACTGCCTTGATACCCTTTGTAATTATTCCTAGTATTTTTGTAAAACTTATTATTCTTCTTTCTTTGACCAATGTTGTCACATCTTTTAGTCTTCCAGTTAGGTACATTTTCTCTGTTATTCTTATTTTGATCATAATAGAAGTTCACTTTTCTTATTAGTTCTTCCAGTGTTTTTGGGTTGTCATACTCAATCCTCTCTTCAAACATAAGAGGTAAGCCACTGAGAAAGCATTGTATTTTTTGTTTTTCATCTATTATATAAGGTACATAACGAAGTAAACATAGAAAATTACTGTAGAGTTCTTTCATGGTCATAGCACCTAACCTTAATTCGTAAAATTCCTTAGCTTTTTCTTTGTAGTACTGTTCTGAAAGATAATTTCGTTTAAAGTGATTCTTAAGGTTTTCCACGTTACGTAACGTTCTTTTATACTTTTAACTTTTTTTACATATATTTCCACCAAATATCTACTTTTCTGGTTAAGTTATAGATGACCATTTTTGGCTTTAATTCATCAGAATAGTTATAGATCTGGAAATATTTCTACGTTCTAGATAACCAAGCTTCCTCTTCTTCTCCTTTCTCGATCTCTCTGTCAAACATAGGAGGTTTGATCTTTTTGAATTTTCCAGAAATTTCTTCATAAGGTTTGTATTTATTTTCCTTTGATTCCCTTCACTACTTTCTCTAGAATCTTGATGTTTTTCTATTTTGTGCTTGGTTGATTCCTCAATGGAAGATTCAACCTCATGTTTGGAAAATTCCAACTTCCTTCCCTTATGTTTGTAAGGTGTATTTTTTTCTATGTTAAGTTTAGGTTCCTTATTTTTCTCTATTTCATTACTGTGGAGTTTAGATAGCAGAATGTTATTTAATTCCTCTTGTTCTTTCAAAATATGTTTGTTATTTTCTTTAACTCTTTTTAATTCTGCCCTTAATTGTTTAACAATTTGTTGTAATTCAGATGGATTTCCGTTTCTACTTTCATTTAGATTAACCCATATTTCACCATCCCTTAGGTTTCCCTCTTCATTATTCACTAGATCCATGGGATGGGATTCTTCTTCTACAAAAATTCCTACATCTTCCATAACTTCCTGCAAAAACAAAGTTATTCTTCTCTTCCTGTTCATAAGAGAATCAAACCACAACATGATAAGATTAGTTTTATGGTTTTTTATTTTTATCAGTTTTAGTGTTGGTCTTGTTCAAGCCAAGTGTTGTAACCATTCTCTGATACCATTCTGTCACACACCTATGATTTCCACAATTTTTTTAAATATATAAATATCTATATACTCTTTTACCAAGTGGATAACATAGCATGAAATAATGACCGCCACATGAATGCTTTGTCGTTTATTTGTATAGTGACTTATACTGTTTTCCTTACTCGATTGGATAGGTTAAACTTTATGCGGTGATTTCATAAGGTTAATGACGACCTTAGCACCACACTTGCAGGTGATGTTCTTAATGCCTTTTATCATTATCTTAATACATGTTTTTCTAAGGGTTACCTAGCCCTAGGCTGGTCTTTTCCCTATCCATCACAACCTAACTCTATGATGCTAGAAATCTGTTTTTTACGAAGATGCAAGGTTTGGGAGACTATGGTGTTAAACACCATAGTCTTGATTCCATTACAAAAGCATGAAATATTGTTATGTTTGATCCATGGTATAAACCATGGTCCTTGCACAAGGTATAAAGTTTATGCGTTTGATTTAAAAGTTAAACAAGTGGGGAACTATGGTGTTCATACCATAGTCGTGGTTGATCCTTGGATTTACAAAATTCAAGATGTTATATCATAATATTTTTTACCACGTAATACGATGGGAGGTACAAAGTGATAATTGATGGTACTATGGTTTGCCTTTGGTATTTAAAGGTTTGTCCTGGTCGTGAGTTGACAGTGCAACCAGGCAGTTAATTAGCATGCCAGAGATTTAATCTCAACCCTCCGTATGCCTTACACGCTGGAAAGGGTTTTGATAGGGTTTTAATGTGGTTCTTTTCCTGTTTGAACATTACATTTTCATTGTTGTTTTTGTTTACAAGGTTTTGGAATGAATCTATGCCTTCCATGGTTGCGCTATGTAGTTTCTTGGGTTCAAGATTTTACCAGTCGTTAATGGAAGTTGTTTGTTTGCTTCTGAGGTGGGTTGAGGTCTTACCTAGGTTGATGGTTGCCAAAAAGGCTCAGAATTACTAGTTTACTGCGAATCAAATCTAGTACAATGTTGAAAGGCCTTTCAATTCCTTAACCAGGTAAGCTCTTTGAACTTAATTTGATTCTGTAACAAGATGATATACTCTTCTTTTAAAACCGTTCGACAACAATAACTGACTAGGTTTGTTGTTTTATTCTACATGCAGAGGAGGGATAAGGGCATCCGTGAGGAGCTGACCCCTAGCCCTCTCTACATCTATACAAGGTAAAGTACATTTAACTTCAATCATTAGTATTTACAGTTTACAAAAAAATATTTGAAGTTCTGGCTGCAATGTTGGTGATTGCAGGTTATGGGGAAGCCGACGAGGGTGGTGCTAGGGCACGAGGAATTCACTCAATGAATCTCTAGAATAGCACGCTCGTTCATGGCATATGAAACAATACCCCTAATTTCAGTAAATATTGGAAAATACCTCCCAAAATCATTTTTTAAACCCCCTCCCAATCTACCTTCCCAATTTAAAAAAACCCATATTTTCCCTATATATTGTATGTGCCCATTTTTTCATTTACAATTTTTATACCCCTTTATATATCTACCTAGTATATTGGCATGATACCCCTCTTATGACCCCACATGCATTCTACAATGCACCTTGCTTCTTTCGATGTATATTGTGGATGCACATTACTTCACCCATAATGCAATTACTCAACCACATATCATTCACTAAATTTATCACAAGCTAGAAACCCTCTTGTTTCAGGCGCAAGCTAACTCCTGCTACTTAGAAACACCAGCAGAGCAAACCTGTGGAGGTAGGTACTTTACAGGTTATCTCTCAAAGTTGAGTATGGAGCAAGGATCAAAGTGTCCCCATTTGTACCCCTGAGACTATGATACTACTCCTCACTCTCTCAATTCACTATCCCGTTAGCCTTATCATATTTATTAAGAAAAGTGGATACGCACAACATGCTAGAGATAGCATGTCACATAGGAACAAGATCCACACAAACCTTGTAAAAACCATCTCATTTGATGAAAACAATTATGGAAATAACCCTATCAAGCAATGGGAGATCTTACCATTGTAATCATATAAACATGAGGTAGATATTTAAGTTCCAAATTTGAATTTGGAAGTGTCAGGAAGGGGCAAGAGAATTAGAGGTCTAATCAAAACATCCATGCATAGATGTGTACAAGTGAATGAGTAAGCTAGGAACACGACAACCCTGCAAAGTAGACTACTTGCATTAGAAAGAAACATATCATCTCTATGATGCAGATTGGAGAAAGTTGAAAAAAAACAATATTCACTCATGCAGGAAAAGTGTAGTTATGAGCATACATCATTAGAACCTTATGCCATAAGAATTTAGATCAAGGTTGGATGACAAAAAAAATATGGTGTGGAAAGTTGGATTGCCAAAATGGAAGGCCACTTCAGAAGATAAGCATCTCCTAGGAAAGAAAGAAAGAGCTACCTGCAAACCCAAGATTTTATCCACAACCTAGGAATGACCATGAGATGGGGAGTACTACTGAGTCCTGACTCCAACCAAACAAAAACGTATTCCTTGAGCTTGACAGTCAAGATAGCTGATGACTGAATAGTCTTGACTCTTCAGTCATCTACAATATATTTTGGTAGTTCTATTTTGTTGGAAAAATGTTAAATGTCGGGTAAAGTAAGTATTGGTATTTTATATTTGATAAAAGGAGTTGCTTCCTAGATTTTATGGGCCTTACCATATGTTGAACATGCAAGCATACATTCAAGGCAACACATCAACTAGATTTACATCATGGGATAAAATGTAATAACTCGGACATGATATTTAAGTACATGCAGAGGTTGCTTACACTAGGAACGATGCGAAACTGCTCTTAAAAATGGCACCCATCCTGCATATCAAAGAGTGGTGTATTTTAGAAGAATACAATTAAGCCTCAAATTTTAAAATTTAGCATGATCATACTATGAATAAAACATCGCAAAATGCAGAGATCTCTTCCTGTTTGCATTAACAGTATAAGACTGAAATTTTTTGGGTGTTTTGATGGAAAGCAAATCAATGTTAATTGGTCTCACCTTTGTAGGGAATTATGGAATAAATATTGAAATGTTTCCATTTTCCTTATTTATTTTCCTACTTGGAATGCGCAACATCAGGGAAGTAAGTTAATGATATCAACATGTAGAGAATAATACATTGGAAATCCAAATGTGATTTTTTCAATTGATATTGGTTATACTTGGAATGCATAAGAGTGGAAATCAATGAATGGTTAACAATTTGTAGAGAGGCATATGAATGCATGTGCTGGTTCAATTCAAAATATCTTGTTGGTTTCCCTGTTTCCCCAACAATGCATCTATAAGATAATATTTCTCAACCAAAAAAATTACTTTCTCTTTGTGCATGAATTTACTAGTTGACGAGAAACCCCTCCATGTTTCAGTTCAACAATCAAAGGGGATTTTCCACTTAGTTGCTGATGTGGACTTATTCTATTAAATATTTTAATTCAGATAGTTAAATTCTGGCATTCTCATGCCAGGTTGACAGGGTAGAAGAAACCTGAAAGTAATCTTAGGATTTCAAGGGTATTGGGCCCATCTAAAAGTTCCAGGTCATGTCTCAGTCGAATTATTATTACCTAGAGAGTGTTTGATCATCTGTGTCTCAGTGAAACTATCTAGGTAGAATAATGAGTTTCTTTAGGCAGAATCTCTTCTTTGACCAAGAAAAATATACAAACAAGTCGATCGAAGCACACATATCATAGATGGATAAACAACGATGATAAAAAAATCGCAAGTGGCCAGTGTGGACCTCCAAAGTCAAGGAATAGTGAGAATATGAATTTCTAATAAGAAATAAATTACATTTGAGCCCTAAGGTTCACCAACTAAAAATACAAAAACATCTCATCACTCTGAGCAAATTTTAACATGCCCAAAAACCCACTTCTGCAATGCCTCATATATGATTTTATAGACCAAAATTAAAAATATCCAAACACTAACAAAAAAGTATATCAGGATCCCAAGACCCACTTTTGCAATGACCCATATATAATGATATACATTGGCAGTGCATGATT
>LPNX010700061.1:0-32478 GCA_001517045.1 Pseudotsuga menziesii | reverse complement strand
TTTGCACTGTTTCATTCTTCAATGGCTGAGTAAATTGTGAGATCTTCTTTGTGAGTTGTGTGTTTGTCTACAGATCTATATGCTCAAATTTAACAATGATAACCAATTACAACTCTCTTCAACAACTATCAACCACACAAAAACTCCTTGAACTAGAGACGATTATAAATGAGGTTCCTAAATATTCATACTAAAATATTATTACATTCCAATATGCCCTCCTAGTATGAGTGGAAGCAAGAAAAATAACAATAGGAATATAAGGAGAAGAAGAATAGGAGTGTTATTGATCATGATTCCTCTAAATGAAGGATATGAAAACAATTGAGATCTTTTGTTTGCAATTTCCTATCATATTTGCTTCACCAGTAAATGAGTTTCACCCATTATAACCAGGCGAACATGGCACTGGAGAGTATTTAGTAGGAACCATTTGCTAAGATGTTCCCACGAGCAATCCCCTAGAGCCATCACAAAACCCATCAACAAGACCATACTTTGCACGAGAAAACAATCAATATTCATACTCTCATGATTAACAAGTACCCTTTTATTCATCCTATGAATGACGCACAATGAAGCTGAGCAAAAAATATGGTTTATACATCAATCCAGAAGAATCCCGATGACAAACAAATAAACTAGCTCCCAAAAATGTAATCAAAACATCACAAAGTCAAGCTTCAAACAACATCCATGGGCACTTAGATATCCATGTCCACTGTGAAATTGTGAAGCCTTCTGATGCTTGGGATCCTCTAAAGGCTTGAGACTCAAGCACAAGAAGGGACTACAGTGCCTTCTTGACAAATGGTGGAAAAGCAAATGCAACTGCATGAATATGCAATCCAAGATGATCATATATGTCTTTAATACATCAGATACGGAGTCTCTAAATTATATTTTCCAGAATTACTAGCCTTGACATATGAGTTCAAGGATTTACAAGGCTTTTGGTTTGTCCAAGTTGAATCAATGTCCCAGTTTACATATATTAGACAATTCCTCAAAATCTTTGGGACATAAACATACTCAAACAAATCTAAGATGTTTATTTTATATCAAAAGCATGCATGTTAATTCTAAAATATATATCCTTCATCAATCATCACAAATAGGACAGTCTAAAGACAATAGACTATGTTAAGCTTCTACCGATAAAAATAGGAATTCCACATTAAGACCTTCAAAATTGATAAGAAAAAAGTACACTATTTCTTATTATACTATTAACTAATGACCCGTAATACTTTGACTGAGCAATGACATTAATTAAGTCCAGTTTTTCTATTACTTCCAAAATAAAATTGTCATAAATAGGATAAAGTCTAAATACTGTAGGAATATTACCTTTGAGTTATAGTACTTAGTTGCAACCTTCTGCTCTTCAATGGGATTGATGAGATTTTTGAAATCTACTGCTCGTCCTTTTGTTGAGAAAATAACAAAATCAATTGCCCCGCTAAATATCACATTATAAGAAAAGGCATTAATAAAGCTGTTATCTGACAATATACTAGTAATAAAGACATTCAACAAGACATCTAAGCTCCACAAACATATTTGATTGCAATATTAGTTGTGTGACCATCCACATGAAACAATTTTACAGTGACAGTTTAAAAAAAATGGATCCTCAACAATCGAAGCCTCATCTTTAATTCACTTCTTTATTCAACAATGTCTGGAGATCACATACCTCAGATATTGTGGAACATATGTCCATGCATAGTGAACAAAGCCCTTGAAAGTCTGCCTGCGTGGTGAGACAATATCTTGAATAACGTGCATATTCAACCACCAACTTTCTGCCTGACTAATAACTACACCTATAGGCCATATCCAGATCTATAATATCCAAAAAGAAATATAAAAACTAGAATAAGTATTCTCATCCATATCCTATTTGTGTTCTGGTAACTACAAATCAAAACCTACATAAGTGCCATATGGTAAAAAAGTAATATATGACATAAAAGGAAAAATAGCACTAATTCTTAGATCGGGGACATGAGAATTAGATTTGTCATTAAAGGAAAAGAGAAAATTATAAAGTAAGCTCCTATATTTTTCAAGAAAACCAATACTTTTCAATAAAACCAAACAAGGATAAAAAGGAAAGCCAAATAACAAAAACCGTAAAAACCAAGCATGGAATATGCCATGTACATGTATCCAAAGTACTTGATGTTGAAGTTTAAGGGTTGGAGGAGATTTTAATTTAAGTAGTAAACTTTAATGCATGAACATATAAAATCAAATCCAGAACAACACTGCTCTAATAAAATTTGAACTGTAATAAACAAATATAATTTTCATCTCTTTCAACTTAACGCTCCATTATTCATTGCATTAAAGTTGGTCCTCGAGAATCATCAAATGACATGTACACTAACAACATGATAAAATAATGTACAATAGATATCAACAATAAATAATCATAACCAATATTTGAATCAACCATATACTTAGATTTTTCAGATTTGATCTTGTCATTGAAGGGACAAGTCAATCTAGACAAATAATTTACGTACCTTGAGAGAGATCTAGAGAGGGTTAAAGAAGAAGCATATTGACCACATATTGAACCAGACTTCTCAGTCAACAAGCACATTCATACCCAGTACAGTCATGCTGACAAAGGACACACAGTCATGCTGGGTAATGCAATCACATACTGCAGAGACACACATTCATACTTTGCATAGTCATGCTTGAAAATACACATTCCACCCATAAACTTAAAATCACTGTCACACTGGGGAAGGCCCCACATTCCACACAAGAAAATACAATCATGGTCATGCTAGGGAAGGACCCACAATCCACACGAGAAAACAGATCATGGTCATGTTGGAAAAGGACACAGTGCACCAAGAAAATAGATCATGGTCACACTGGGGAAGGACCCACAGTCCACTCAAGAAAATAGATCATAGTCATGTTGGTGAAGAACCCATAGTCCACCAAGAAACAAATCATGGTCATGCTGGTGAATGACCCACATACCACCCAAGAAAATAGATCACAGTCATGCTAGAGAAGGACCCATATTCCACCAAGAAAACAAATCACGGTCATGGTGGGGAAGGACACACAATCTACTCAAGAAGACAAATCACGGTCATGCTGGTGAAGGACCCACAGTCCACCAAGAAACAGACTCATGGTTACACTATGGAAGAACCCACAATCCACCCAAGAAATAGGCCATGGTCATGCTGGGGAAGGAACCGCAATCCAACAGAATCACAGTCACGATGGTGCAAAGTGACCACATGGAAGGTGTAACAAGGAAAGCCTAGTCATGCGGGTGGTGCATCAAGATATCACATGGAGCAGCAAAAAAGATCACGTAGAGGGAGAGAGCTCAGTCACGCTGGAGCAATAGACCACGAACTGGATTAGTCTCTCATGTTAAATTAAAAATTTAATTTATAATCTAGACACTTCTTAAGATAGGGTATCAAAAGATTAATAAACATAACCTATGGATCAAGTAAGATAAAGGATCACGAGTCAACCAAGGGGGCCACAACAAAACAAACCACAAACCCACAAGGTCAAGGTGAACTATATAAGGGGACATGTAACTCCTTTATAGGACCAACAAAACCAATAATATTTTCTCTCTCTCAAGTTACACTGTTTTATATATTTTTGTCATCACTGTATAAGATTCATTAGTTATAGAAAGTAGAACCAAATAAAAAACTTATACAAGGAAGATAAGTGAAATCCATAAAAAAGTAGTTAGCTTGGAAACTGCAACTGCAACTGAAATACATAAATAGGCATCAAAGCAACTACAAACCATCTCAAATAGATATAAACCGTGACAAATGATGACAAAATAGTACTAGAAACAAAATAGTATCGTTTTAACTAGACAAGATAAGTTTAAAGCATAATTTTCATCTCTTTCAACTTTAACATTCCCTAAGGTCCCTGTGTTAAAGTTGAAAATCATACAAAGATAATAAATAACAACAGTAGTAAATCTAACTCAAAGTAAAAACAAAAATGATAACCGACTATGAGAGTTGAAACCTTCCTTATACTCAGCTTAGCACACCCAAATAGTGCAACAAAGACATCATTCCACACAAGTCCGAACGCATAGTGTTCATCTCTTTCAACTTTAACACTTCCAAAGGTCGACATTTAGGATTATAAAAGTTGAAAGAGATGAAAGTTATGCTTTGAACTCATCTTTTCTCACTCTTGTCTAGTTATAGCTGAAAAGCATACACAGACAATAAATAACATTAGTAGTAAATATAACTTGTGTCTAACTCAATGTACAAATAAAACAAATAATATAACCCACTAGGAGAGTTGAAATGTGGTTGAAACCTTCCTTATACTCGACAATATTTTCTTAGATCAGATCTTTTCTATTAAGAGACAAGTCACTACTGGAACAAAGGACATACTTGAGAGAGAATAAATTCAGTTACCTATTCGACAAGCAAGGAATCCTTAATTACTGGAGCAATAGAGCAAGGAATCCCCGTGGTTTAAGCAAGTTTAAGTGGACTATGATATATGTTGCACTGTATGAGTGTTTGGTTATGCTTAAATTGAAGCGTAAGGAAACCCAAATTACTGTAGCAACAGACCCAAAAACAACAATCCATAAAATATCATGTAATGATGAAATTTCACACACAAAACGTGCATAAACTAGATCTCCGTTTGTAGCCCATACAAATCCCATGGATTTCTTACAACTTAGCGCACTCAAACAATGTAGCATAGATATTAGACCACTCAAGTATGAAACCACGGGGGTGTCGTTGACAGACCAATACCATATCACGTCCGTTCATATTGGGGGCTTGATAATTATAAAAAAAAACATTATATCGGGGTCATATTAAGGGTCTAGGGGTTTTTTGTGGGTTTAAAAAAATTATAATATGTTTGGGATTTTATTATAAAAGGGGGTGGAGCAACAACACGAGCGGGGTGTGGAGAAGCAGCGCAAGCATAGCGTGAGCGGGGGAGAGCTAGCATTAGGACCAATCAAGGGTCAACATAAGATCAAGAGTCAACCACTGGGGCATCACTGATGGACCGATACTATATCGTGTTTATTCATATTGGGGGTTTAATTATTATATAAACCCAAAATATTATATTGGGGGTTTTCAACCATGTTGGAGCATTGGGGTTCCAAGATCAAATTGCGCTGTGGGTCAACATAATATCAAGAGACAACAAGAGGGGTCAAGAAGACGAAGGTGTCAAACTATTATATTCTCTCTCAAGGTATCACCAAGGCACATGTTTTTTGGTTGTGTTGTAGGAGCACCAAGGCACAGGATTTTCAACCATGTTAGGGGAGCACCAAGGCATACGGTTTTTGAAGCGCATTGTGGGAGGGAGAATAGGGTTTTCGGTTGTGTTGGGGGAGCACCAAGGCATAGGGTTTTCGAAGCATGCTGTGGGAGGATGGTGGGAGGGAGAATAGGGTTTTTGGTCGTGTTTGAGGAGCACCAAGGAATAGGGTTTTTGGTCATGTTGGAAGAGCACCATGTGAGGGTTTCATTATTAAAAAAACCTAAAACATTATATTGGGGGTTTTCATCCGTGTTGGAGCATTAGGGTTCCAGGCTTAGGATTCCAGGCTTAGACTGCGTTGTGGGAGCATAGGGTTTTCACGAGCTTTGAGGAGCACCGTGCAAGAGGGAGAATCTCTCATTTTCATCCGTGTTGGAGCATTGGGGTTCCAGGTTTAGACTGTGCTGTGGGTCAACATAAGATCAAGCGTCAACAAGAGGGGTCAAGAAGAAGAAGGTGTCAAATTCGTGGTCAAAATGTTATATTCTCTCTCAAGGTATCACCAAGGTATATAGTCCATAACTTATAAGTTTTCCAAACCACAACAATATGTTTTATCATCATTGTATAAGGAAGGTCCATACCACGTCCATACCCACTCCATACGACAATAGGTGCACAACAGTGAGTTTTATAACAATATATTTCCACACCCTAGCCATCTTTCGAATCAACAACAGTCACAATTTCCTAATGAGTTAATATGCACTCCACACAAACATGACAAAATTAAAGAACACTTCCATTGGAAAATTTTAAGATATGAAACCATAAACATCGAATGGACTATCAAGATTTAAACTTGAAAATTTCTCTGATTTCTCAACTTTGCTGTCAACTGCTGAATTATTACCATCAGCATTGTTGCCAATAATATCTGAAAATACATTTTTGTCAATTCCTGTACAACATGACACTGAAAAAGAAAGCGAAAAGAGATACCTTTGCTTTTAGTAATCATACAAAACTTGGACCATGCTATGCAACTTCCATGCGCTAATAACACATAGTCAACTAATAAGCTTTAAAAGCATAAGCAAAAGTGATGCAAAACTGTAAGGCATGCTAAATAACATGTAAATAATGAGCACATCAAAATTAAGTGTGAATTAAGTCTGAGTATCCCACTGCTTTTTCAATATTTTGGAAATGCATCTTCATACCTTAGGCTTTACATGCATCTTCAACATAGAATTGATTGGTAGGTCCAAAAATTTACAGTTAGGGACATCATCTTTTCCAATAAATATGCATAAAGCTTGAGCAAGTCCTTCGAGACGTAGTATATCATAGCTACAAAAACAGAAACAAGTATCCTTAGTTCAAACATTCTTTGGATTTGTGCTCAATAAATCCCACATAAACAATATAAATCCATAGTTCACTTGCCTTGCATTATAAACACATTTCTAGATACATAAATTTAATTTATATAAATCAATCCATTATAAAACCAAAAGTGAAGGCCCATAACCAATAAATAAACAACACTCAGCCCCTGATACCAACAGCTGAATTGGACCAAATAGAGACAAATTATTTTGAGAATAATTGGAGTATCCAATAGGATATGTAATACATAAAATAATACTATAATTCAAACACGAAACACAACATATCTGAATGGGATGACCCAAAAGTTACAATCAAGCTACTACAACCAACAATATACTTATTTTGAGCAGATGTTAAAAATATTTGAAGCTACACAATAAAGCATTTTCATTTTCTAGAATTAAATCCCTTCACCTGACAGTGCTAGAAATTTGCAGAATTCTTCTTAGAATAATGATTCAGCTAAAGTTGTGAGATGGAAAAAAATATTCGTAACTAGGGATACATTTCCAAAACCATATATGGGAATATTGACTGAATCATGTGTCCATTATCTATGTGAAAAAAATGTTTAAAATGAATGTAATATATTTCATGATATAATTCTATCATGAATTGATGTTGTTAATCAGTTGAGTACCATTTTGAATATGTCTTCATCCATCTCTTCATCAATATTCAGGAAATGGAGGTGCATCCCAGCTTAGGTGTAGCTATCCCCAACACTTTGCTTTTTCCTCTTTATTTATGTTAGTATCAATATTTGTAGTTGTGGTAGTGTCCATTTCGGTTACAGGGACATTGAAGGAGCTATCAGAGCATGTTTTAAATCTATTTGGTAGAAAAATGTCAATTGTAGAAGCTATAAATTTCTATTGTAAAGTCAAATTGAGATGACTTTTTCTTGTTGGAAAATAGTCTAAGAAGCTCAAATTGAGCTATCACTTCTTTTGTTAGGAAGTAGATTCATAAGGATTTAAAATAAGGGATGTTGTAAGGGATTTCATGAAGCAACATTCAATTAGGCTAAGAGAATCAAATGGCTTTTTTTCTTCTTCTATTTGGCACCGAATTTCAGATCTAATTGCACACACAATATTAGCTTTAGATTCGTACTGAAAAGTGAGACATTTAATTTAAGCTCATAAAAAAACCTCTTCTCCAATCTTCTATACATTTAAGTGCATGGAAATGTTTTATCTAGCAAAGGATGAAAGCAACGTAGAAAGAAGAAGACACATTGTTGAGCCCCTCTTTGGTCCTCAACCTTTGGGGACAAATCTTCTCAATGGGAAGGGAATATTGGCCACATTCATAACCTCAAATACAAGAAATTTTGTAGCCTATTCGGCCCTCATTATGATACATGGTATTGGCATTTTAATAGCACTATCATAACCCTCTCTTGTGGAGATATATCAGCAATGAAGGTTATATAAAAAAAATATCAACTCGACTTCATGATTGACTGATTGTGTGATCCCATTTGACCCTTGTTAAATGTCCATACCAATTTTAATTCAACTTTCTCTAATTTGTAGGTTAAGATTGTCAGTTCACCAAATAGGCCCCTATTTGGATAGTCATAAAACCTGAGTAAAGGAGGGTGTAAACCATAACATAACTGCTACACTTGTTGTTTTTATACCAAAATCCTATCATCATCATGTGATAAGACCTTTGACATACCTACTTGCCCTTAATCCCAACACTTGGAGTGGAAACACAGGTTGTTTGTCAGTCTTTCATGAAAATACTCAACACCGTGCTTTCCCCTTTATCCATGAGCGGTACCATGCTTGCACCACCTATTCCTTGTTGTCCATAAGTGGTGCCACCGCTTATAGCCCTTGGTCCATAAGTGTTTCTTACCTGAACCTCTCTGTCATAGAAGGAGAAAAGCGGTACCCTGGGTAAAATGGGAAAAAGAGAAGGTTTCTCGAGGATTCTAGATCATGAGCCTCGTGTCCTCTCTTATCCCTAACATTGTGGGTCAGTTGAGCTCGAGATCCCCCATCATAGGATCTTAGAGGCCACCTCATCCACAAATCTCTCAACCATTCCTATCCATTGAGCCTTATAAATACAAGCTCATGTCCATGGTTGAGGGGGAGAACCATTGAAGTATTATTATGCTGTTGGATTGACCACTTGGGCCAAGCCATTGGAGAGCATAGAGAGAAAAGTTGGAGCTTATGGGGATGAAATTTTTGGTTTCATGGAGATGCATGTCAACACTAAGGCTTAATTGGTTGTAAACTTCTCCATTTTAATCTTAATACAAAGCTGATTTCCGTCCCACTTTACTGTTATTGTTTGATTTCACATGTAAATGTTGTTGGATTCCTTAGTCACTGACATGGATTAATAGATTATGTTCTGGTAGCTTTGATGTGTTTGCATGTTTAATCTGATTGCAGGTACATAGGTTTACTATCGAAGCAGGCATTCTAGGTATCTACGATATCCAGGGAGGGTCTTCATCCTTTTTCGTTCATTTGTTCTGGAACTGAACCATTCAAACCAGAGGAACAACTTCTGTCCACAGAAGGTGAAATATTCCCGCTAACAAATATGGCGACTCTGCTGGGGATTGAATGTATGTATCAGTCGATATGATCTTCCTCAGTTCTTCAACTCTTGTCCGAATCCAGGCTCCTTCTCCAGCTCTCTTCAGTTAGATCTGATATCTGACTCAGTGGATTTTGGTTTGAAACTTCCGGATCTGTTTAGATATGAATTATCTTTGAATTTTTATGCTCTTTCTCACTTTCAATCTATCAGTTTTTACCTTGATCTGGTCTTTTTCTAACTTGATCTGTCATTCTCTATGTGTTTTGGAATTTTACAGGGAACTGCGCTTATGCAATGGGCGAGAAGCGGTGCCACCGCCTGAACCTAGTGAGCAGCCCGCGGTGCCACCGCTTGAGTCCTATTGGCGAGAAGTGGTGTTGGGATAGAACCACTCTGTCAATACCTGAGAAGCGCGGTGCCAGGTAGGCATCATTCCAAGACCTCATTTTTCTCATTTTTTGTAAAAAATTGAGTTGATTTTGCTTTCAGCCCTAGATTGTCAGGCTTGTGTGTTAGAATCTGATGCTTGTAGTTTGGAATTTTATGGTTAATGATTGGTTTGATTGGGAAATTCAAAATCTAGGTTAAACTTTTAATTATTCATTCAATTTGGTGCTTGTTGGTTGTAATTATGAAAGGATTTCTTGTTTTTTGAAAAGCTTAGGGTGTTAGTAAGATCTCTTTTCATTTCTATTATATAGACTAAAAGAAGAACACTTGATTGGCGTCTTAGTTTCATTTCTTGTTTGCATAGAAAACTTCTTTTTCTTCCTTTAAAAAATAAATTTTTTGACTGAGATTAGGTTATCATCATTGAGCGTTGGACATTGGATATCTGATTGGCTTTACAAGCTTTTAGGCTCTTCATGTTCTTTCGTCTCTTATGCATTTAGTACTATCTTGTCAAAATAAAAAATATGGTAGTTTTAAGTTAGATTTCCCTATGTTTTAAGAAAATTGAAAATAGATAGCATTTGCATGTAGTGTGCTTCTTGTTTTTCTTTTAGGAAAAGAGATTCTTCCCCTTCTCATTGCTTTCAGAAAAGAGAAATCAGTTTGGAAAGTGCTGCTTGTCTTTGATTTTGTGTTCAAGACTGTTGTTTGGAAATATTTTTGGTTTTGAAACAAAATAAAATACTCTCTTTCCCTCTCGTAAGTAGGCATACTGAACGATAAAGTGAAATATTTTGCATAAGCATATTGTATGGTTTTACTTTTCTGTCAAAACACCATGCATTCACCTAACCGTCCACTTTAAAATTAACAGTAGTTATAGGTTAAAATTTACATAGCAATTGGAGTGATAGGTTAGAGACGTGTTCGGGCGTCGTTAAGCGTAGGAGCTGTCGTTATTTGTCTGTATTACATTCCAGGACTCGCGCGGTTCTTCCACGTACCATTGGTATATTGAATGGCCTTTCACGTACCCTTGAGGCATATAGAAAGGTACTTCACGTAATCGATTGTATATCAGAAGGCCCCTTGTGTACGGTTATGCATTAGACAACACTACTATCGATTCGAGCTCCCACGTACCTTGAGTATATCTGGAGACCCCACTAGGATACCTTATCCATCTGAGAAAAGCCCTTTGGCTGTCTTTCTTGGAGCCATACACCGAAAACAACATTCGGGGAGATTAATATGCACGTACCCTCGAGGTATATCATGGGTGGCACCTTCTTGACAATCCTGGTGAGAGACCTGACTATTTGAACTCCTCCTATCATTTTAAGTGTGCTTGTTTTGACCTATAGCTTGTGTAGGGAAATTTTTTGGTGTGTTTTCTAGTTTTTCAAACCCTAGGTTAGATAGGAACTGTATAAAATGGCTGAGTTAAGACAGTCCAGAAGAGTATGGGGCTTGCCACCCATTTTTATTCCTGGTTCAGGAGAAAATCCAATGGAAGCTATCGATCAAGGAGCTGCTACCACCTCCCAAGTGGGAGATAATGTGGTTGCAGAAAGTGGAGGACCATATTCTTCACACTCACCTCCCTTGGTCCAACATTGTTCTCGGGGAAATTACTCATTCCATTCTCCCACATAAGGTCATGTTGATGATATTACCCATCCGAATTATGGTCCCAATGCTCCATTCTGGGATACCTCTATAAGACAAGCCATTGCTTCATTTGGCACCCGTTTAAACTCTTCTGAAGATGAAGAAGAATGTAGGAAACACTGCACTGCCATTCGCCATGCATAGGAGATTGACAAGCAGATATATGGACTATTAGGCCCGACACCATCACGTTCCACATCTGTTCCTGTGGGATATCGTTCACTTGTCGATTCTATGAGACCCATTGAATCGATTATAGATCATGTAGTAACACCACACAACCCAGGTCAAAATACCACCCACACCACCTCCCATGTTATGTCGATTCCAAATCCTCCCAGGTCTTCTGCACCTGGGGCCCACCCTTCAATTCCCGTTTCGTCAGTACCTTCTGGTGCCGGGGGGAAACCCTCAGCACAACCTACGTTATCTAGCATCGGAGTTGTACCTAGTCAAGGAAATACCTCTAATATAAAACCATCTACAGTTTATGTCCCTCCCACCCATACTAATGTGGTTAATCCCCCATCCAGTTCGGGTCAGCCCTTGGGGGCACAACCTGTAACCAAACAATCTTCTGGAGGTTATGGTTATCAAATACTTATAGGTAACATTAATCATCCACCTAATCCTACAGGAATGCCTTATGCTGGAATTCCATACCCTAGTAATACTTTTAGGTCAGGGGGGCAACCCAAATGGTCTTAGATGCCAACTATAGGGGGGATACCTATACATACTGCAGGAGGTGCCGGAGGACCGCCTTATGGAGGTCCTCCCCCTAGGGGGCCTAATGATCCTGGAGGATCTGGAAACTTTCCTCCTTATGGTACTAATGGTCCTAGTGGTCCTGGGGGGCCTGGTGGCTTTCCTCCTAATGGCCCTGGAGGGTCTAGTGGCCCTCCTCCTAGTGGTTCTGGAGGCTCTGGAGGTTTACCTCCTGGTGGCCCTTGAGGGTCTGGTGGTCCTCCTCCTAGTGGTCCTGGTGGTCCTGGAGGCCCTGGCGGTCCTCCTCCTGGAGGCCCTAGTGGTTCTAGCAGTCCTTATCCTGGAAATCAACCCCTTGCAGGCGGATTTTCCGTTAGTTCTTCGACACATAAACCTATCTTTCAGTCCACTTATGGTCCTACTGGTAATTATATGCCATATCAATATTTCCAGTATGTACAACCCAACCATCATTTACCTTTCCTAGCAACTTTGGACTTACCTGACTTGTCCAAGTTGACTAATGACCCCATTCGACACAATCCCTCGTGGCCTCCTATTCCGGTAAAGTTACCATCAGACATTCCGAAATTTGATGGGAAGCAGGGAGACGATCCAAAAAACCATGTTATGACATTCCATTTGTGGTGTTCTTCTAACTCCCTCATGGATGATTCAGTTCGGTTACAACTTTTTCAGTGAACTTTGATCGGTATAGCCACGAAGTGGTACATTGAACTCCCACAACATTCGTTTGTGGATTTTGTCTCATTGGCAACTGTGTTTCTTACACACTTTCAGCTCCCTATTCGTTATGAAACGGGTATTGATCTCTTAACTTCTCTGCGATAGAACACCTCCACCCATATATCTGACCATATTCATGAATGGAGAAGGCAGAGAAGACTTATTAAGGCCCCTATCCCGGATCAGTTATTAGCTGATTGGTTTACCAGATCTTTGTTGCCTCCTGTTTCTCGAGATGTGGCTATGGGAAGTGCCATTACTGAAGAGCAGGCTATTAACCGGGCTCAATATCTAGACTTGTTTTATTCCCAGTCTGGAACTCTTTATGACATGATTCCTCAAGCTCCTCGCCCCAACACCGATCCTGCCAAGCCACTAGTAGAAGTACCTGTTGATGGGATTTAGGTTCAATCCAGTCCCCGCTAGCAGCAAAACCTACCAAGAAACTCCAAACTACCACCCCTACTCCTCCGACTCCTAAGGTTTCCGCCGAGGTCAATTCTATTCAAAGTACTCAAACCTCGGGCAATAAAAAGAAGGGTAAAAATACGAATAAAAAACCCAGAAACCAACAGGAGAATCCAAGACCAACCAATAGTGATAACGATAAAGGGAAAAGAAAGGAAAAATATCCCTATCTGCTATGTGGAGGTGACCATTTCTCAAAGGAGTGTCCTCGTCGGGACGAAATCTCTCAATTTCTGAAATCAAACTCCGCACCTGCAATACTCACAGACCCTTTTCCCTCTCAGCAACAACTGATAGACCACATGTCTAATCAGGGGAACTCTAGTTCGTCAAAAGAAATTCTTATGATGTCGTCGGATACCATTAATCTACAAACTTGAATTCAAAATTATGAAAAACCCGTAGATAAGAAAGAAGATCATTCTTCTTTAGGGAAAGCTTCCTCTACTAGTTCTCCTACATCCTCGTCTAATGTCTCCCTATCTACCGAGAAGCCTACTCTCGACATGATTTTGTGTCCACCCAAGAGTACTCTTTGGAAGGCTGTATTTAAACCTAATGCCTGAGCTACTCAATTTGATAATGTAGTTGAAGATCTCGCTCAGGCACCTTGTGCAATGTCTACCTTAGAAGTACTCCAAAGTTGCCCTACATAGCACAAAAACTTGTTGACAGCATTAGGAGATTTAGACCTGGATAACACTAGCTTGACTCATTTCAATGTTGAGAAGTACAAGTCTAGGTTACCTCATAAACTTGCTTTTCAGATAATTATGAAAGTAGTTGGAAAGAAAGTTTTTCAAATGGTACTAGATGAAGGAGCTTCGACCTCGGTTTTGTCTCTGTCTTGTTGGAAGGCCCTCGGCTCTCCTGAGCTTGTAACATCACCTATGACCCTCAAGGCCTTTGACAGATGGGGTTTCCAACCCCATGGTCTCATATCAGCTCTAGCGGTCGAATTGGGGGGAAAATCATTTCCATTCAAGTAGAAGTGGTAGATGCCCCCTTATATTACAACCTCCTTCTAGGAGGAAATTGGTTCTATGCCATGATTGTTGTTGCCTCAACAGTATTCCGAACAGTCCAATTTCTGCATCTAGGGAGAATTGTCACCATTGACCAACTTGATTTCTGTACGCCGGATGTTACGACCTCCATGGCTAATAACATCCCCATGTCAGGCCAGTCCCCTCCTCCTTACTAGTCGATTGGGGTAGGCATGTTGAAGGATTCATCCCTTATGGGGATTTTTCCATCCAATCCTCCTAGCACAGATACCGCGACAGTCCATATGATCACCTCATTTTATTATGAGCCTAAGGGTAAACAAGTTGTTGAGTCCACCTCGTTGAGTCCACATGAAGTAATGTATGACACCATTCAAACCTTTTCTGATGATCACACTGATGATCTTCATCTAGTGGCTTTAGATCCTTACCATTTACCGTACTGTTCAGAACCTTCTCTTCCTGTTCTAGATTATCTCTCTGAGACTTTCCCTTTCGATGATTCCATTATGGAGATCATGAATACGGATGAGTCCATTTGGGAGGATCACCATTATAGATCCATGTTCCTCCCCAACACTAGTTCGGTTAGCCATGATTATGCATCCTTGTTTCCTACTGATATTGTCAACGTACCCCAAAGTCCCATATTGTTGCAAGACATGGATTCTGAAGGAAAACTTTGCAACATTACTCAGACCAATCCAATTGACATATCATCCAAGCCTAATACTATCAAGCATGTTCATGTTGGGCATAATTGCTCGACAGATGAATCTGAAGCATACAAGGCACTTTTCAAAGAATTTCGTGATATTTTTTCCTGGTCCTATGAAGAGATGTCGAGGATTGACCCATCCATTATTGTCCATGAGATTAAAACCTATCCCATGGCTAAACCTATCAGGCAAAAACTAAGGCAAGTCTATCCTCAGAAGGCCACAACTATTAAAGCTGAAATTGCGAAACTTCTCAAAGCCGGGTTTATTTATCCTGTACCCCTGATGTAATGGGTATCGAACGTTGTCCCTGTCAATAAAAAGCAGGGCACCATTAGAGTCTGTATCGACTTTAGGGAATTGAATAAAGCTTGTCCCAAGGACAACTTTCCTACTTCGCATATCGATCAGATTATCGATAACTGTGCTGGAAGTGTCATCTTTTCATTTATGGATGGCTTCTCTAGCTATAATTAGATTGAGATATTACCTTTCGATCAACATAAGACAAAATTCATTTGCCCATGGGGAACCTTTGCATATAAGAAGTTACCTTTTGGCTTGAAAAATGCTGGAGCCATGTTCCAGCGTGCAATGTCCTATGCATTTCACGATATTAAACATATTGTTGAACCGTACCTTGACGACCTCCCTTCTCATTCATAGTGACGGGAGGACCACCCTGGTCATCTTAGAGAGATATTCCTGAGATGCCGTCATTATAATATACGACTCAATCCGCATAAATGTGTTTTTTACGTTGATATGGGACGTTTGCTAGGTTTTGTGGTATCCAATGATGGCATCCAGATTGATCCTTTGAAAATTGCCACCATTTTAGCTCTTCCAGCCCCAACTAATCTCTTGGAACTCCAAAGTTTGCAAGGGAAGGCAAACTTTCTCCGCCATTTCATGTGCAATTTCGCAGAGAAAATGCAGGGTTATATTCGTCTCCTCAAGAAGAACACCCCATTTTTCTGGGATGACTAGGCCCAACGCGCCTTTGATAATCTTAAGCACGCTCTGACTCATTCACCCATGATACATCCCCCAGATTATTCAAAGGACTTTCTTCTGTATATTGCTGCCTCTGCTACTACCATCGCTATGGTTTTAGTGCAGGAAAATCTCCACGGTCAGGAGCATGTGATTTATTATGCCAGTAAGAATCTTATGGATTCCGAAACTCATTATTCACATGTGGAAAAGTTAGCATTGGCCATGGTCATTGCCATTTAAAAGTTTCGTCACTACATTCTGCTCCACACTACCACTGTATTGGCAGACCAGAACCCTATGTATTACATCCTGACTTGTCAGGTGCTCGGGGGCAAGTACTCCCGATGGATAGTCATACTACAGGAGTTTGATCTGGAATTTACCAAAGCCACATCAAAGAAATCCTTGGTATTTGCCGAGCTCATGTGTGATATTCCCTGTGCTTCGACGGAATCTGAGCCTAGTGATTCATTTCCAGATGAATTCCTGTTCATGATTAGCACTACCGACCCTTGGTATGGAGATTTGCTTATTTATCTCTAAACACAAGGATTTCAGCTGCATTTATCCCATGACGATCGTTGCCGCATCCGTCACCACGCGAAATACTACCTCATTTTGAATGATACCTTGTATAGACGTGGGATTGAATCTATTCTCCGGTGATGCCTCACCCATGAGGAGGCTAAACATGTGTTGAATTATTGCCACTCTAGAGCATGTGGCGGTCATTTATCTGGGATGGCTACAGCCCAGAAAATCCTTCACGCTGGCTATTTCTGCCCTTCTATCTTCAAAGACTGTCATGAGGCTGTTAAGAAATGCCCACCTTGCCAACACTTTTATCCTAAAAAGCGCACCCATCCTGCTCCGCTACACCCCGTCATTTCCGTTGGCCCATTCTCCAAATGGGGGATTGACTTCATGCATTGCAAGCCTACCTCAGTCGGGGGGCATGGTTACATCATCGTAGCCGTCTATTATTTCACAAAATGGGATGAGGCCATGCCTACATATGTAGAATATGGTAAGACTACTGCTCTCTTCCCATTCAATCATATCATAGCTAGATTTGGAGTCCCACAGTCCGTCGTTACTGATAACAGATCCCATTTCCGTAATCAAATGATGGAGAAACTCAGTGCCAAGCTAGGTTTTTGCCATGAAAACTCTATGCCATATTATCCACAAGCTAATGGTTAGGTAGAGGCCATTAACAAAGTTTTGAAAACTATGCTTCATCGGATGGTTGGATATCATAAATCCAACTAGAACCATAGTTTTTTCTCCTCTCTTTGGGATTATCATACTTTGGTGAAAACAATGATTGGTTTCACGCCATTCCAGCTTATCTATGGACTCAAAGTTGTCTCACCGATTCAATGTCAGATTCCATCTTTACAACTTGCCATTGAAATTCTCCCAGACACTTCCGTAGAGGAAGAAATATTTTTGTACTTGAATAACCTTGATGAGACTCAGAGAGATGTTTCCTTGGCTAATGAGGCACATAAGAAATGCGTCAAGGTGCAGTATGATAAATCCATCCAACCTTGTGCCTTTAACGAGGGTGACCTAGTCTTGACTTATGATCAGAGATATGACAAACTAGGGAAGGGTAAGTTTGAGTCCATGTGGTAAGGACCTTTCGTCATTTCTAAGGTTTTAGAGAAAGGAGCCTAGGAGCTCATTGATTATGATGGAATCCCTTTGGGGCAACCTCACAATGGGTTGTACCTGGAAAATTACTACGCCTAGGTCTTTCTTGGGTAGTATCTTGTATATATGTATATTGCTTGGCTTTCATCATGATTTTAGTATTTTCAAGATGGTTTTGAGTTTAGTGTTCATGACTGTTTATACCATGTTTTGGTCATGCAGATGGATTTATATGGCTTCATTGATGGTGCTTTCCACCTCACCTTGAATCTCACCTCAGCTGCTTGGGGACTCTATTCCTCGGCTGAATATTTCGTCAGTCCAGGAGCGGTTTCTATAGGTCCTGCTACTAATAACATCACCAAGTATGAAGCAGTCATCGATCTCCTCACTGAAGCTGCCTCCCAGGATGTTCGCAATCTGGTAGTATTGATGGACTCGCAACTCATGGTTTGCCATTTAAACCATATTTACAACATTAGAAACCCTGTGCTTCTCCGCCTCTTCTCGAGAATACGTCTGCTAGAAAGATCATTTGAAACCATCACTTATAGGCATATCCCTAGGGAACATAATGTAGTTGCTGACTCATTAGCTAATTACATCCTAGATTGGCATATTGCCCATTAATGACATTGAAATCAAACATGGTACATTGTAAATAAACATTTAAAGACACATAAAACTCATATAAAATGCATTTACCATTTGAGACATATAAACACCAGGTAAAGTCTATATATATATATATATATATGAAAAGTTTAAAAAAAATAGGTCTCGAGACCTCATCTGAAGTACATAGGCTTTCAGGAAAAATCACTATACAAAATTCTGAAGCTGTCAGCTTTCAGTACATATCTCATACACTAGTGATGCTCGTGGTAGCACATCACTGCCCGAGCTACTCTACGTAGCAGCCTACTGAATCGACTCAGTACTCCCGCTGTAGGTCTCTGATACCTCATCGGGAGGTCATCAATGGAAGCATCTAGGATATCCAAGGTCAACCTCTCCAGTTTTTCCTCTAACTCCCTGGTGATATCATCGTCCCGTGGTACAAAGCGGGCTCCACCTCGCCTATCCAGTGGATCAGCTCCTCCCGGTCGCGCTGCTCCAACATTTGCATGAGAATATATAGGTCTCATCACTTAACATAAAAAATATAAAACATTAAAAACATAAAAACATTTCATCCATTTTAGGGTTTCTTGCTTCTTACCGATGTCGCCCCACTATCCGCCAGGTGGGAGTGGTAGGTCAGGATCTCCGGTGAAGTCCGTACTTGCGTAAGTATAATCCTCAACCATGAGGATCTGATCTCAAAGCCATCTGAAGAATGGGTCACTGAACTTCACCTTCCCTCTACCTGCTCCTGTACGAGCCATGACTTGGACCCACCTCAGCATACGGGGGTCTTGCGGTCTTAGAATTCTGAAGACCAGCTGAGGTCTCATCTATGGAACCCGCTCGAAGAAGAAGCAAGCTAAAATGGAACCAAATCCAAACTGCTTTAGCTCTCCCTGCCGACACTTAGTCAGCTGGTCTTTGAATATCGAAAGCATGGATTTCGCCCAGTTGAATACCATGGGTGCCATGGCCTCTATGGCATATAACATGTGTGCCCTAGAAGCATGATGCACACCTTGACTCCCGGCCACCCTCTGCACAATAAATAGGACGGTCCATAGGGGCCCATCTGTCACTGCTCTGATGGGGATTTTCTTCCTCGATGTGCTCATCCCTAGAGCACAGTGACAATCTATCAGCTCTCAAGTGGTAATATCCCCTCCATGGGAACCTGTTAGTGAGATGGGGGCACCCCGCCTTGAGAGACCAGTTAGGAAGTATATATCCTCTACCTCCACTGTTAGGATATGGTCCCCAACCTCAAAGTATTGCTACTCCGGATTTCGCATCTGCAGTATGTGCTCTAATAATCACTCGTGTGACACCATGCTTGGGGTCCGGAAGAATTTTAGGAGCCCATAGTCCTATAATGCGGCAATACAACCCGCATTCCTTTCAGCAAAAGCATCATCGTTGTCATGTTGCCTTACTTTCCATATCACCATGTTTGAGCAACAAAAACCTGCCAAAAACAATCATAGCACTCATTAGAATCATCTCTAATCCTTTAAAATCAAAAGAATGAATTATTATTGCTTGTGCTATTAGTTTGAAATATCCATGGTCGGCACTTCCTGTGCATCGTTGGAGACAAGCGGTGGCACCTCTTGTCATCTATGTTTTAGGCGCAGTTCTCGGGAGGTACCGCGTATCCCGTAAAGGGTATGCGCGGTGCCCGTTTTCAAGGTTTTAGGGCTTGCCATACAAGCCCAAAACCCCATCAAAACTCAAAATAAATTCTATTAAAAGAAATAGTAAGGTTTTAGCTGTTACCTGCAACTGACGGTGCTCAAATCTGACGGTGGGAACTCCCGGTATCAGTTGTTGAAGATCTGGCTAGGAAAGTGCTCCAAATTCTCTCCACTGTTAGTAAATAGTAAAATGATTTGATTTTTTACTATTTACATGACTTATATAGGCATTTTGGGTCTGATATACTATAGTTTTGATGTAAAATTAATTTTTACTCTAAATTTATCAGTCGTAATCCCTTAATGCTAGTTATGAACGCATTTAACACTTGTTTATGAGTCGATTGTAAGATAAGAGAACTATAGTAAGAAGCTTTGGGAGTTTGTTTATGACTTTTTCGCACTTCCATAAAACGAAAAAGGTCGATGAGTGTTTGTTATGACACTTTGGTCACGCTCCTTAAACCCAGTATCAAAGGTTCGAGTCCATTTCTGATTCTTTCCAGGATCGTAAAAAATTGACATTGTGTAAAGAAATGTCATGGAGTCTTCTTTTCACCTCTTTTTCAGGCTCCTTAAACACAAAAATATTGTTTAGTCCGTTTTCAATTCTTTCCAGGCTCGTAAAAAGTGACATTGTGTAAAGAAACCTCATGGAGTCCTCTTTAAACTCTTTTTAGGCTCCCTAAATATGAAAAGATTGTTGAGCGATCTTGTCTTCTTCACGCTCGTTAAAGTATTTGAAGAGTCGTCTGTCCGACAGTAGGTTATCTCTTTTTCGGTTCAGATGGGACTATTTACGAAAAAGGAACACTTCAGCCAATCATGACTGGAAGAGTTCTCTAAGGTATGATTTTACATGTTTTCGGGCCTTAGAGACTAAATCATATGAACGATACCGAATTTTCTTCCGTAATTGTTCAGACTCTCTAAACATGAACGATACCGAATTTTCTTTCATTGGACTCGTTAAATTAAAACATTGAGAGACCCGTTTTGGGAACAAACCCCTCCTCTCTCAGGTTCGTAAAACATATGAGTCTAGACTTGTCTTCCAACAAGCTACATAGAGTGTTTGTTACCCTCTTTGAACTCGTAAAACTAAAAAGAGGCACTCATCGATCATGATGGGGGAAATGGGAAGGGAATCATTTTTGCAAATAAATGGTAGTAGTTTGTCGTTACCTTGGAACATGGCGCTTATCTGCACATCATGTCAGTCAATTGGGTATTCAGCTGATCTCTATGACAATCCACTTTCATGAGTCATGCCACTCCTTTGAGTCTTTCAAAAGAATGCATTGTCCACTGTCGCATTGTGTGTTTGTCCCGTTCAGTCATGCTGCCAAGTCTTTTTGTCGTGCCGCCCTATGTTCAAAGGGGATTTGAAGAAGTTTTACCTCTGCAATCAACACAGTCTTTGTGTTAGTACTTTTGAGCCAATCCTACGGTTACTACATTCACATCATTCCAAAACTATGTTCCAAGTTTTGTGTCATCGATGTGGGACTCATCATGGCCCTCCTTCGACGAGACTATTCCCGTCGACATCAGCTCATCATCTGGGATATAGTATTAGAAAAAAATACTTAGTACCTTGAGATCTATATGCCTTAATGACAGATTCTCTCGCTCTCAACATAGGTTCACATCATTGACCTTTGATTGATAGAATCGACTGGGTGTTCGACATCAGGACATCTATTTACACTCAGTAGATTGTACTAGGGTACCTTGGGAATCATTGACATTAATGGTGATCTCCCTCGCACTTGTTAACGGTTCACATTATTGACTGGTAATCAAGTGGTTTATACCATGTTCGACTTCAGATCATTGTAATTACATGGATAGAATCGTACCTTGTGGAAGACGAGACAAAGACCCTGGGTATTTGTTTAAAGTGCTCATTGCTTTTCCCCAGGTTGCGATGGAGTTTTGTATGTCTAGCATGGATCCACATTTGTATGGTTGTGGCTATGCTCAAATTTGCATCTGTATGACATAGATCTACATTGTATGTCTGGTATCTATGTCCAAGTTTGAGTCCTCTATCACATGGATCTACACTGTATTCTAGTAGCCATGCTTGTTTATTCCTCCCATGGATCTGCCGTGTATTGGTCTGCAGCCATGAGTTGGTTACTTGTGTCTATGAGTAAAACATATTGGTGTACTACAGATGCCTACTTGACGACATGCTCCAATCGAGCCGACATTTTCACCTCGTAGCGACGACTTGTTCTCTCAAAGCTCTTGTTTATCATATCCCTCTAAGATTCATGCTTTGGGGGGCATCCTGTTATACCAAAATCCTATCATCATCATGTGATAAGACCTTTGACATACCTACTTGCCATTAATCCCAGCACTTGGAGTGGAAACCCATGTTGTTTGTCAGTCTTTCATGAAAATACTCAACACCGTGCTTTCCCCTTTATCCATGAGAAATACCATGCTTGCACCGCCTATTCCTTGTTGTCCATAAGCAGTGCCACCCCTTATAGCTCTTGGTCCATAAGCGTTTCTTACTTGAACCACTCTGTCATAGAAGGAGAAAAGTGGTACCCTGAGTAAAATGGGAAAAAGAGAAGGTTTCTCAAGGCTTCTAGATCATGATCCTTGTGTCCTCTCTCATCCCTAACATTGTGGGTCAGTTGAGCTCGAGATCCCCCATCATAGGATCTTAGAGGCCACCTCATCCACAAATCTCTCAACCATTCCTATCCATTGAGCCTTATAAATACAAGCTCATGTCCATGGTTGAGGGGGAGAACCATTGAAGTATCGTTATGCTGTTGGATTGACCACTTGGCCCAAGCCATTGGAGAGCATAGAGAGCAAAGTTGGAGCTTATGGGGATGAAAGTTTTGGTTTTATGAAGATGCATGTCAACACTAAGGCTTAATTGGTTGTAAACTTCTCCATTTTAATCTTAATACAAAGCTGATTTCTGTCCCACTTTACTGTTGTTGTTTGATTTCACATGTAAATGTTGTTGGATTCCTTAGTCACTAACATGGATTAATATATTATGTTCTGATAGCTTTGATGTGTTTACGTGTTTAATCTGATTGCAGGTACACAAGTTTACTATCGAAGCAGGCATTGCAGGTATCTACAATATCCATGGAGGGTCTCCATCCTTTGTCGTTCATTTGTTATGGACCTGAACCATTCATTCCTGCTAACAGTTGTCTTACCTTTTATAACTCATAAATACAATTTTAAATATTGTTTGGAGGTAACCAAGTCATTCCTCTTTAGGATTGTAACAGTGGTCTCATATATTCCTTCTGGACTCTCAACTTTCTTGAATATTTGTAACTCTATTGTAGCCTTGAAACAAGATCAGTTCTTATACTCTAACTTGGACAACGATATAGTAGTGCATTGTTACAGTATATGGTACATATGCTTGTGTACATAATATTGCTTTTCTTATTTCCAATTTTTTGCAAACTTATGTTCTTTTCTAATTCACAGGTTGATCTGGCACTTTTCCTTGATTATGACCACCAAATCTGAGCTTGTATTAGCTTATTGATATTCTATTCAACATCTATTTTCTAGATTATAATAAGGAGGCAAAGACTTTTTCTCTTACTACTGCTCCTACTTTTGCAAGAACATAATCAATTTGACTTCCTCCCCTTGCATAAGTGGATTGATATCTTGGGTTTCATGTTGAGATTTTTTTTATTGTTGTGTTTTCTGTCTTTGAATCTGTGACAGTCAATCCGCTGTCCATTTTTTTGCAACATGTACTAATATTTTTTTTCAATAGAATTACAAAAAACATATTTCACAAAAAAAACAAAGAAACATATCATCCACATCATCCAATTTCTGGATCCATGCTAAATTAACATCAAATGAAAACCAAAACATATTTGATATAGCTGTGGATTGAAATTAGCAAAGCACATAACCCTAATAAATTTGATAGGAACCCAATTCAAGCAAAACCCACACAAACCCATTTAATACCAATGGAAGCACACAACCCTAACCAATTCTAATACAAATGCAAATCTAGTAGATAGACCCATAGACAGTTCATATAATTATGGAAGTATTGCAATATGATTTCTAACACTTTGACTTCCAAAAATCCAACACTTATTAAGAGTTGGAAAATTGTGTCACAGTTATGGCATGTGAGATTCCATGTAAACAATAATATGCAATAGATATAAGATGTAACTTGGAAAGCAATAACACACACTTTCATTGAGAGGCCTGCAAAAGTTTTGAAATTACCTTTGCTATAACTCTTGCTAGAATGAGATCATGTATGGTTTAATTTTCTTGCAAGGAAAGTGCAACATGGACTTCCTGCAAAAACAAGAAAAAGAGAGAATTAATGACCTTGCTTGCAGAATTTTTGGCAAAACAAAACATGCCATCAAGTGAATACTTGTTAAAACAGCCCTGAGTAGTTGTTGGCAATTGAGGCAAAGTAAAGTGGCCTTGAGGATGATCCATTTTGCAGCCATGATTATCATCAATCCTGGTTGATATTTACTACTGATGATATTTACTACTTATGTTACTACTGCTATTATTTATATGTACACACGTTATTTAGTAATGCTGATATTCCATTTAATAAAACATTTAGAAAACACATTTCAAGAAACACACATTAAGTAATATTACATTTAAGTATTGAAGTAGCAAAAGAAAGTATATGAAAACTCTAACATGGGCATGGGCACCAAAATTTGGCAAACAAAAACTTGTTTCATCCTTCTAAAAGTAATATTGAACATAATTATTGAACTAGCCAACAATTCAATAACCCTAAAGAAACATGATTCAAGAACGCATAAAGAAATATTTGACGATCGATGACTTCAAATTGAGTTATCCCAACCGTTTAGCGTCCGAACCATTCACCGCACCTGAAGATAAGAGAAATTAAAATGAGTATGAAATTGATACAAACGAATAAATGATAATACATAAAATAATACTTTATAAATAAGCTATAAGATAGTAGTACAAAATATAAGAGAAACTATAATGGTTTGAAAACATCGCCTTATTTAAAATTTTAATGAAATCCTCAAAAAATTTGTGGTCACTTTCTTCTAACTTGTATGTGTCATTCTTGATATTGTATGATAGGTTTGCCATTGCTATAATAGATTCAAGTTGTATGAATAGATGATCTGTCGAATCATACTTGTACATGTGTTGCCCCTTTATTCTATTGTACCAACAACATTAAAGCTCAACACCTTCAGGCCTATCCAAAATATCAATGTCATTATGGTAATCAAACACCCTATTACCATCCTTCTTTTTTATTCTTTGAATTCTTCCAATGTACTAAGTCCCACAAGAAACGTCATGATTTGTACTTTGAGATACACCTTTTCTTGTAGTATGTTAAGCTAAAACTATAGAATCACTCTCAAACAACACCGCACAATCTGATCCAATTCCAAAACCAATTGAAACACCCTTTTTGGGGGCCCTCTCATCTCGCTTGAAATATACTCCATTCCTCACTTTAGTTAATTTATCTTTTGATAATGTTGGATTTCCATTCAATTGACTAACCAAACAATATTTGTACATGTCCTTTCCATTGAGATCCACCACTGGTTTGGTAGTTATGTTTATATTTTCATCAGTAGAATCTAAAATTCCATCCAACTTGTGCCTCCACTCACTTTCCATCGTTTACATTTCACTATCATTGAGTACCATAAAAGATGAAGATTGGAATATGGATGTGGAATGAATCGGTGGAGAATTATCAACTACTTCATCCACATATTCGAATGTTGGAACATTGTGATCCTCTATCCATGGTTTAAACCACCAAGAATCTTTTGTATGTCTTTTTGGCTGCATGCCAATACCTTGTAAAATTGCCTGTGCATCCTCCAATCCTATCTCGAGAGCTTCTATAATTTTATTATCTATGGATATTGAATCATATTGTGACAAGACATCACCTTCCTCTACTATTTGTTGATGCAATTTATTCCAGATACTCATTTGTTCCTTATGAGATTTACTAAAACGAAGCCCTTGGGGATTCGATTCTTCTTCAACAAATCTATTAAGGGTTCCAATAACATGAATTAAGTCAGTGAAATCATATTCCCTCTCTACTCCAACCATGGCACCGACTTTACTAAATAAGTTCTCACATACATCTGACCCAGTCAGGTACAATGCACATGGCAAGTTAGAGTATTGATCACAAAATAATTTCATCAACAAAACCACAAAGTGGCAAGGATTTTTCACATATTGATATGCCTCTCTGCTAATTAAATTAATGTTAACATTAGTATTTTATTTTTCTCTGACCCACAATAGCCATAACATGAAAAAATGATGGACTCTTGAAGAATTTCACACTCTTTCCCAAAGATTCAAACTAGGAGACAAAAAATATCAATATAGTTAGCAACAATTGCTAGATAGGTGTTTGTACCCGATGTCCTCTCTGTCCTACCACCTATACTTCTCATTTCCTTCAAGAACCTATGGACATGCCTTGAAGAAATGCGTTGTGTTGAACCCTAGTTTTGGTGATCAATCCTCTCTATATCCTTAATTTTAAGCTTGTGGTCATCCACTTTAAAATTTTTATAAACCATTCTTACATGGTTAAAACTAATCAATTCTTGTCCAACAATCAAATCTTATCGAACACTAAACAAAGGATTTATTAGATTTTTTCCATTGTGGATGTAATCCTGGTCATGAAGTCCTGTTACTTCAAAGCCATCATACAACCCAGTTAGCCTCCACCCTTCCTAGGGAATTTGATATCTCATGCCTATCATTGAGTAATAATCCTTTAGCGTACGCATTCTTCTCCTACTATATCCATATGTGGAATGACCAATAATAGGTCCTGAAAAATGTTCCACATGTTTCTTCCACAGGTCTTCTACTTTTTTCCATTATCTATGGACAAAATTTTCATCAAATCTGTTGCACGCTGGATGAACAACCAAAACCAAATGAGGAAGATTCTCATGTAAAGGGTTTGCAATAATAACACATGCATAATGGACAATCACACAATTCTTGAAGGCATATGTAATAATCTCATAGCCTGCAGGGCCCTCACCAGCTGTTACCAAGAAATGTGATTGGCACTTATGTTCTTCTTTCTTACCACAAAAACCCTCTAATGTATCACTTATTGCTACCCATCTGACATATTTTTTCACAACAGTTTCATCTTCAGCAAAGCATACGAGAATTGGGCTCTCTCTACTAGGTTTGGCTTTATAAGAAGCATAAAATTTTCTGATTGTCTCAGAAATGTACTCTTTCTCTCCTGGAATATATGTCAATGATTTTCTAACTTTCCTTAAACTCTTAGACATCGAAGGGCCATCGAGATTCAAGCTAATAAAGCTATGTAATCTAGGGCCTCCCCATAACTTAATCGTCTCATAAATGGATTAAGTGGATGAACTATACCTTCTCTTCGACTTTGAACGAACTAGGTTGTGAAATATATCTTGAATAAATTCCCAAACAAACATCTATACCTTGTAATTTTCCTTGCTTATGATCCTCACACACATCCTTGCAAAACCTAAACACATCCTTCCTTCCTGCAGATTCGAACAACTTTTCCCTTAGAGACCTTGTTATAATAGACAGTGTGGCAACCTTTGTCCTCTCCCACCAAAGAGATCGCATTGTTAACCTATGTGTAGCATTTGCGTCTCTTGCATCAATTTTGAGTTCAGTTTGAGTCAAATGGTCCAACCTTCTCCCTTTCCTTGTATATCTCCCATGTCTTTTGATGTTGCTCCTTGATTCGCGATATTAACACATTCAAAAGTCATCACAATTAGGTATCATCTTACAAAAATTTCATGTCAATGAATCAAAAGGTATTCCCATTTCAGAAACCCTGTTGCAATGAATATGTCTGTATGTACCATTAATATGACATTCAGTACCATGATAACATAGTGTTCTCCTAGTATTTTTCTCTATGGCCTACATTTTTCCACCACGTTGGTCATCCATTAGAACCTTTTTGTCCAATCTCTCCCCTTTTCTCTCAAGATATGGATCCCAATACCCCAACATAATGATATCGAGGGAGGCATTTTTCCTATAATAAGATGAAAAAACACATTGGTTAATGATCTAATAACTACAACTAACAAGTAATAACAAATAAAGTAAGGTGCATATTCAAATTCAAATTAAATTAAAACTTGGGTAATTAAAACACATGAAGTAGAAGCATGTGAACTTGTAGAAGCTCCATGAAATGGTGATGGTAGTGATGGGATCAAGAACTTAGTCAAACTTTGTCGGGACTTTTCATTGGTAGGCTTCTTTGGTCTCCCAATTTTTCCTCTCCTCAACACAACTGTATCATGTGAATCCTCATCCGTAGTAGTAGTAATGTGCTTCTTTGATTTCATGTGTTCATTTAGAGAACTAACAATATTACCAATTTCCGACACCAAATATAACCATCTATTGCATCATGTACATTCCACTCTTACTTTTTTCTTGTCCTCATAGTTTTCAAGTGTTGCTTCCACCACCTTGAACAAATTAGGCTCTTGTGTTTGGTTGAAATCATGTATAATTTTGATTGCTTGATCAATATCAAGTTGATCTCTAGCCATTGTTGTTATATCTTCTTTGTTACATGAAGGAATTGCATTAATTCCCAACATTGAAATGTGATGTTGATGGGACCCTGTTTTCATATGAGTGTTTTTGAAGTTACGAACTGTTCGCGCTACCAAGGATACTTCCCCCGTTCCATAATCAATGCCACAAATTTCACAACGGATATTTATATTAGGTTTTCCATTTTCTGAATATACCTTGAGTGTTAGATTCTCCTTGATAGACTCTTCCATTAAACTATTGAATTTCTATTCCCAAGATGCCAATACATTAGGATCAACCAGTACAACTTGTTCCACTGACTCAGACACATGATCAACTCTTGGTTGTTTATGTATAGGTTCCTCCACACTCCCTTCAATGTTTTCAGAGATTGGAGTTCCTTCAATTACATCTCACTGCAATGTTTCAACAACCAACATGCCTACTTTCCTTTTAATGCCTACATTTTTTGTTGTAGGTTTCCTTTTTTGCTCTTGCTTTGTATTTAAAGGAATTCCATTGGGCCAATAAAATTAAAAGGATATTCAACAATTTCATCGTCCACAATTTCATAGCGGATATCAACATATGTACAACCTTTTCAACACTGCACTGTGCTAAGGGAAGAATTCTATTCACCAATATAAATTGCAAATTCCACAACATCACTTGGATCCATCTGCATTTCCATCCATGTGTACCATTTAGTTGGTTAATAAACACCTTAAATTATAACAATTTTTTCACAAGTTTGGATATAATATGGCTCGAAATGAGGTGATTGCATCCATAAATAAATGAGATAAATATGTATTCAAATTTACACATGCATATTAGTTCATTAATAAAACAAAGAGCTAGGAAGAAAGGTATGAACTTTCAATTCAAATCTCTAAAAAGGGTGAAGAAATCTTACTATCGGGATGAAACACCTTAAAAAAAATGTATTGTCAGTGTATTTTTCAAATATCCCTCCCCAAACTGATGAGTCATATTCAACGTACCTACAGAAGATAAAAAGGTGATTAAAACAAGAGATGAAAAAACATAGAAACTTTGTTAATAGAATAAAATATTTCCCTAGAGACAAATCAGTTAATGGCATAAAATATTTCAGTGTTTGCTTGCAATTTCAAAGGAAAATATAAATGTGCAAGAAGTTGTTGTGGAGGTTGCTATAAATTCTAATGATGTGATGATTTGGTACCACCTAATTGGGTATCCCATAGCACATACATTAGAGATGTTGATGATAATCTCAACAAGATGACCTTGAGGTATATGGGATTTAAATGAACATGATGCTACCAACACCAATCCTACTATCATAACTAAATTTTAATGCCTTGTTCTATGACTTGAGCATGGATTTTTAATCAACAATGTTATTTATCTAATTTCATGTGCAAGTGGTTGTAGTTGTGTCAAGCACTAGGGAAATTTATCCAATACTTTCTTAAAGCATTAAAAAATATTCACCTCCAAATTCATATAATATATTTGGAATAAGTACTTGTTCTTAAGTTAAATTCTAGTTTGTTCACTATTTTTCATATTGAAATGTTTATGTTTGAGAGTACCAACCTAGACCAAGCCTTTCTTTGTGCCCTAGTAATCAAACAAAAATTGACAAGAAACCTAGATTTACACCATACCATAATGCTAACCCTAATACTAGCTCTAGCCCTAACATTTAATTCCATAAACCCTCATCATTTCTCATCATGAAACTCCCCTAACCCCAACCCTCACCTTAATTTGTCCCATCTTCCATGATGTGCCAATATCACCTTAATTTGTCCCATCTTCCATGATATGCAAGTGGTTCTGTTGTACAACCCATAAGACAGAACTCAAACACAATGGCAGGCCATAAATTACTGTCTCATGCAAGAGAACCATCCATGTTCTGGAATATATTAAGCCACTTTCTTTCTATTTCATTAATAGTATTTCTAGCGTTTGTGGTTCTCTCGACATGTCTCTTCCCAAAAGAATCTAGAAAAGAATCTCTAAGGGATATGGGCACATCAAAAGGTCATTAGTTGGCATCCCCATTCCTTAAAGAGAGTGTTGGACCTACTCGTAAATTCCTAGGAAAACCAAAACATATTTCCTCCTAGGCTAAGCACTAAGTTTATAAAATTTTAAGTTGGGATAAACTTCATATGGTAGAAGGAAAAATCATGGAAAATTTTGAGATTAGAATTTGAACAAGGATAGGACCATGGGAATGAATCTTGTCATCCACCGTATTCCCTAGTCTCTAGTAGTATGTAGGACCTAGAAATATCATGACAGTTAACTTTCTACCCATGTGACAATTGTACATGGTCTCAAAACCTCTCATGTAGTATCCATGTTTATCTAGTTTCTTGTCAATGTTGTCCACCTAAAATATGTCAGTGAGGATTGTATAATAAAACATAATGAACTAAAAGTCATAAATTTACTACAAGTCAAAGTAAGTGGAAAAAAAATAAACAAAAATTACACTTACAGTTATCTCAATAAAAGGAGTTCCATCTCCCTCTTTCCCCATGCGTGCAATGACCTTCCCCACAATACATTCAATGAATAGGCCAATAGTCATTTGAGAGGGAGTATCATGTAGATTCAATATTGGTCTTATTTCCCTCAGCTATCCAAGGAGTATCCTCATGAATGTATTTCATACCTTCAATTACCTTATAGATATGCTTAATACTGAACTTATTCCCAATTTGTGTTATACGCATAGATATAATTTTAACTTTGACACATAAATTTATTTCATTTTAACTCAAATCATGATGTTACAATGGTATTTTTAACATATTGTTACCTCTTCATTTTTCATTTACAAAAACATTCATGTATTCCACATGTATTCCATTGCTATGAGGAGATTACATTCCAATTATTTGTGTAGAGAACCCAAATGCAATAGACAATGTTCAATATCTCTTTCCTTCTTTTCATCTTTTATATCCTTAACTTCTTTAGTAAACATTATTGGGGTAATGACCATGGAAATGAGTTATTAAAATGATAACATACAAACATATGGTATGTGAACCTAAAACACCAACAAAAGGAATAATGAGGATATCAATATTATAGTACATTAAAAAAACTTAATATTACTATGCAATCTACATATGAAAAATCATCTACACAATATCAATCTTGTTCTTACATCCTCTATAATAAAAAATAAAAAAATATTCAAATTCATTATTGCAATTACACCACAACACTCACAAAAATGGGCTCTATATGCATCACTTTGGCAAAGAGGTATTTATGTCAATAAATGAGAAACTCCATTAGCTATCATACAATCATGTTCCATATCTCCAAAACATAGACCTCTATGATGAGAATGTTCTTCTATCCATTTCTAAGTTAGAATTTGAACAAGGCCATGACCACAAGAATGAATCTTGTCATCCACCATATTGTTTAATTGTTGGTAATATGTAGGTGTTATAGCAGATTTCACCACTCTAGGTGAATCACACTTTGTATGGCCTTCCCATGTCCCGCTGCAGACTCTTTGGACCCCATGGGCCATTTTTTGTCCTTTGATGTTTCCTTGATCATCCCTAAAAACATATGAAAAATGATATACACGGCTTTTAAACCTATAATCGTGTACATACGCGGGTTTGACCCATATAACCGCGTACATCGGGATGTGTGCATAATCCAAATCCTTTTGGAGTTTTCCTTGACATGGATCTGGCTCATTTGACTCCTAGCCTTCCATATGCCTTGAGATCGCTCGGATTCGACCTTTCATTATCCCTTTGAAAGCTATATAAGGAACCCCTTGGTACATTGAAGGAAATAAGAGAGAATTGAGAGCAAAGAAACTATAGTCCATTGTTGCCGGAACTTATGCTTGAGTCTGCATCC